>JAOPHQ010003979.1:397500-582500 GCA_030340625.1 Merluccius polli
GATGAGATGATGGTGAAGGTGATTGATGATGATGGTGATCTTTTGAAATGCTAAATCATGATGGAGATGAGAATGTCAACATGATAATTGTTGTGATGCCAACAATGACAATGTGCTGACGATGTTTTGGATAATTTATAATCTTGGGGCTTTGCCTGTCAGACTTTGACAGGCTCTCGGGGGAGGTCCTTGCTAATTCCAATAAATCCATCTGTCTGCTTGCCTGCTTCCAGGGCCATGTTGAGTCCAGGATCAACACACACACTTTCACTTTCAAGGCTACCAAACTTAAATGACGATAAATGTATTGTGGGAGAAATTAAATTCCTGAAGCCCTTGAGGTGCCGACAAGGCGCCATTGTGATTGGCTATAGTTACGGTAATTACACCAGTAAATGACAAAAATCCCTTGAGAACTGGACTGTGTATTGTGGTTATGTCCTCTGTGTCTCTGAGGGTTGTGAAGTGTGTGTGGTTGACCCGAGTCAGACTGATTAGACTCTGGGGCTGGGTGAGGCTGCACACCTGTGGTGCATGAGCAGTCATGGCACCCAGGATAAACTAGCTGAGAGAGAGAGCGAGAGAGGGAGAGGGAGAGGGAGAGGGAGGTGTGGCAGGGGTAAACTGCTACACTGGGGCCCAATGTGGGACTTTTCTGACCAGGAAGGGATATGGAAGGGCTGCCCGGACACGCTCTGGAGACACCAGCCGTGGTCACGGACAGCCACCTCAACACCAGCCCTTCTCAACGGCAGTGATGGCCAGCAAAGGAGAGGGGCGGCAGTGCGGCAACTGCCGGAGGCAGTGGGGTTTGGGGGTTGTTTGTATTTTTATTTTAGGTTTATTATTATTATAATTATTATTATTATTATTTTAGGTATGGCAACCCTGTAAAGAGTCCAGGTTTTGTGTAGGTATGGTAACCCTGTTGAGAGTCCAGTATATGTTCAGTATATGACAGCATATAATATATGCCGAGCAGATGGTATATGCAATTCATTCAAAATGCTTTATATATAAGTTTTAGCGTGAATGTGTTTATAATATGTGTGCACAGCTCTCCCGGGACTGCAAGGTGGAGGTGCAGAGGATTCTCCACCAGAGGGCGCTGGATGTGAAGTTGGACCCGGAGCTGCAGCGCCGCTGCATGACAGACCTTGGGAAGTGGTGCAGTGAGAAGACGGACACCGGACAGGTGCTGGTGCCAGTATTGCTACATGTTGAATACTCTCCTTTGCATTTGAGCTAATGTTAGATACCGCCATCACTAGTAGCGGTATGTTATACAGTGTATGGTCATCACAGTGGTAAAGGAATATTTAATAGTATAATATACACTATTCCTTTACCATTGTGATGACCAAATATAGAAATGGCAGTTCACTGGTTCACACTAGGCTTGATTATAATTTAAACCAAGCGCATAATGAAATTAGACAGACTATCTTACGTTTCTCTTATCTGTTGGGAGCTCCTCTTGAGATTGAAAGCTGTTATTAAAAGGATGGTGGGGGATTGGCATTGTGGCATTGCTTGCTGTTTGTTTTTAATCATGTCTGTCTTGTTTCTGTCCATTATCCTCACCCCACCGCCCTTCTGTCTCTGTCTGTCTGTCTGTCTGTCTGTGTCTCGCTCTCTAGGAGTTGGAGTGTCTCCAGGACCACCTGGAGGATCTGGTGCCCGCCTGCAGAGAGGTGGTGGGCAACCTTACCGAGCTTGAATCAGAGGTACTCGCTCACTTCTACCACATATACCTCACCCTCTGCATTCATTTATGTGGCTGTGGTGGTGTTTGAAGAGGACGATTTTCAACTAAAAGGTAGTTTGAAAGAAAAGATGTATGATATGATGACGTGTGTTTTGTGTTTGCAGGACATCCAGATTGATGCCCTGTTAATCAGAGCCTGTGAGGCTGTCATTCAAGCCCATTGTCATGTGAGCACGCACACACACACACACACCTAAAATACTGTGGTCACACCTATATTATTTATCGGAATGAAGTGGTAAAGCTGTGTGTGTGTGTGTGTGTGTCCAGGAGGTCTCTGATAACCAGGTTGACACTGGCGACCTGATGGAGTGCCTGGTCCAGAATAAACACCAAAAGGAAATGAATGACAAGTGTGCTGTGGGCGTCACCCACTTCCAATTGGTCAGTTTCCCACAGATTCACCTCCTGGCTAACTCCACCTGTTCTTCAGTCTCCACCCCTTTTCCTACCTCTGTCTCCTCATGTCCACCATGTCCTCTCCTTCTGTTCTCACTCTGTCATTTAATCTCTTTTCTCACCGTATCTCCTTATACTGTATATCCTTCCCTTCCCAACATCGTTGTCCCTTCCTCCTTCTCTGTATTCCTTCTCCTCTCGTCATTCCTCTCTCCATCTTCTTCTCTTCCACAGGTTCAGATGAAAGACTTTCACTTCTCCTACAAGTTCAAGATGGCCTGCAAAGAGGATGTTCTCAAGCTCTGCCCCAACATCAAGAAGAAGTGAGTGGTTGCGTTTGTTAAAACGCTTTTTGACAATCTTGTGCATCGGACGGTAAGACTCTTGGGTTTCCCCTCTCTGGCTGTCTATTAGGTGTTTTCTTCCTCAAACACTAACTCTGTTGGTCCACTTGTGCCCCAATGTACACATCTGGTTCCCAACATAGTGCACTACCTAATACCTATAATGCACCGTAAAAGAAGTGTACAACTGAGGAACATTTATACTATATTCATAGTTGTTTGCATAGTGGTTTTCATTGTCATCTGGTTCATCTAATAGAACACATACGGTTTCTTTACCCAGGGTGGATGTGGTCGTCTGCCTGAGCACCACGGTGAGGAACGACACCCTGCAGGATACCAGGGAGCAACGCGTCGCCCTCAAGTGTCGCAAGCAGCTCCGTGTGGAGGAGCTGGAGATGGTAAACACTCTCCTGGACAGCAAAGCATTTGGTTGAATTGAGCTTGATCATGGGAAGACACACTGGCAGCATTTACCAAGCTTCTTCAGAGAAACAATGGGTGGGCAGTACACATCGTGGACAGTAACATCAAAGTATTTAGGTCTGATATTAACAAAACAAAGGTGAGGGGAGTGACCGTCGTGGAGACTGTTATGGATTCACCATGGCTGACAACAGCCATGGTGCGTGAGAGAGGCCAAGTTAAATTGCAATACATTATGGGGCGAAGTGGACCTGTCTACTGAACGCAAGGCAACTAAAGGAATCTACACAATACAGAAGTCAGGTGATTTACATGACTGCAGTATCAGACTTTTTGTCTTCAATGGTGATGCAAATGTTAACTTGCATAACACCTTTCATTTGGAGAGAAAAAGGAAGCTATCTCTAGGTGCAAGGAGAATGTATACAAAGGCTTATTAAATTAACTAGTAATATAATTTGTGATTTTTCAACAACATACATGTGTCACTTTCAGTCAGAAATGAATAGTCATCTATTATTTATTTTTGGTATGCCCTGTGTATATGTATGTGTATGCCATGTCCAATGTCAAAATCTAATTTGTTGTCTAATTTGTTGTTATATCACTGTCAACGCCATTATTTAATAATAGTCAATAATCATCAAAATAATAGACAATAAGTATATTCATTTTTGCAGCTCTACAATGGAAATGGATGTTCCAGATGCTACGTGTTGATACAACTATAGTTTGTTGGCCTGGTAGATTTATTTAGAAGCTCCCAAAATGGTATCAACTAACTAGCCTGCCCCCTGCTACTATTTCCTCCTTTGTCTTTTTTCCTCTCCTCAGTCTGAGGACATCCGTCTGGAGCCTGAGTTGTACGACTCCTGTAAGAACGACATCAGCCGTCTCTGCTCCAATGTGGCCTTTGGGAACGCCCAGGTACCACCACAACCACCTCCACCAGCAGGAGCAGCAGCTGCTGGTGGTTTTACCAAGCACAACACAGAGGCCTGATGACTATATTCAGTTCTGTATTTTTTTCTCAGTCTAGGAAGAAGAGACTAGGAAAGAAATGAAACTATTGTTATGCATTGTTTGTATTTTTTTTTTTTTATAACAGATTGCATTTAAAGAACGAAAATGCATGTGAAGCTGTAGTAGAAACCAATTTGGGATTATTTAAAAGCACACCCAAAATGACTTGCAAAAAAGAGAAAATAAAAGTCACAGATGACGTTCCATATAAGTAATGTTAGGGATTAACCCATGTACGATCCAATGATCTAAATATATTGATCCAATCTGTAGCCAAATGTAAGCTTCTAAGTTGTTTTTTATGTAAAATTAAAAAAACAAACAGTCCAATCAAGTGACTGTAATTGATGAAAGATTAGTGAGGGTCCTCTAGACTGCAATTCGTCCAATCCTTTAAACATAACAGAGTAAGGGGCATTGCTGCTTCATTTCAATGCTAGCTGTTACAGTCTACGTCAATCACACATACAGCGACTAGACAAACGCTAATATCAGACTTAGGAAATTTCACGTCAGCCCAACCACCAGAAGTAAGACCTGAGAAAGACATTTCTTTGTTCCTCAAAGCCCACAGGTTTAATCCCAGCATTCTCGCTCTCTGTCTGTCTGTCTGTCTCTCTCTCAGATGATTGAGTGTTTGAAGGAGAACAAGAAGCAGCTGACACCTCGGTGCCACCAGCGTGTCTTCCGGCTGCAGGAGGTGGAGATGAGCGACCCGGAGCTCGACTACCAGCTGATGAGGGTGTGCAAGCAGATGATCAAGGTAAAGCACGGGTGGGTGAGCGCTTGGGCAAGGATAGGTTATGAATGAAAATGTGTATGAACTAACATGATGGCTTTTATGGCGAAAACTGCATTACAGGGGAATGAGAGAGGGGTTTAGAAATGGTACAGCGAGAGACGTGAGAGAGTGATGATGGAAAGCTAGCGATGAAACAGGGTTTCATCTCTAGTTATTTTTTTATTTTTTTTTAATATGTATTTTATGGACATTATTTACATATTTAAAGACAGTCATTTCAACAAATAATGGCACTGACATAAACCATTACATATAACGATAAGTTTATTTTTATTAATGTTTTGTTTTTTCTCCCGCTTTCTCTCCATGTCTCTCGTATCTTCTTGTCACTGTCAACGGCTCTCTCTCTCTCTCTCCATGTCTGTCTCTCTCCATGTCTCTCTCTCCGTCTCTCTCCACATCTCTCTCTGTCTGTCACTCTCCATGTCTCTCTTCTGTCTTTCTCTATCTCTGTGCAGAGGTTCTGTACGGATGCGGATGCCAGGAATGTTCTCCAGTGTCTGAAGCAGAACAAGAACAGCGAGCTGATGGACCCCAAGTGTAAACAGATGATCACCAAGAGGCAGATCACCCAGAACACAGGTACACAAAGAACACAACCATCGCCTGTCAACCACATGTATTTCCAGGTAAATGGAGATATAACTAACAAATAGTGATGTATTTTGAGAGCAAATCGCCGCACAATACATGCAAGCATCACTAAAGTGTATCCTATGTCATATAACTTGATGAAATCACTGGTGTATTCCTATGATATTTGATGGTGAGGATATATGTAATATTTATTTTTGAATTGCAAAAACATTACCTTTTTTATTGTACCTTATTATTTTTTTAATCAATTATTTATCTATCAACAAACATTTCACGAACCCTGACATTTCAGGCCTATTATAGGAAACCAGTTCTAACTTTGAAAATGTGTTCGCCTTTCTGCCCCCCACAGACTTCCGGTTGAATCCAGTCCTGCGGAAAGCATGCCGCGCCGACATCCCAAAGTTTTGCCAGCTGGTGCTGAACAAGGCCAGCGATGACACAGAGCTGGAAGGACAGGTCATCAGCTGCCTCAAGCTGAAATACGCTGACCAGGTTGGTCCCATTACTCCCCTTATGATGACCAACCACTAGTCACTTCTTTTTTTCTTACATTGTTCTTATTGTAGGTTTTGCGTCTGTGTTGGTATTGTTTACATTAGGGCTGCCCCCGACTAAAGATTTTCTTAGTCGCCATTTCAAGCTGATAGTCGACTAATCGTCGCACTTTTAACGTAATTAATTCGATTTATTTTTTGGGGCATCAGAAAGTGTTCCAGGGCGAGAGTGTTATAACAGAAACACTGTTAACCTTGTGCTACTTTACAGATAATACAACACCGTAATAATCAGCCTTTAAAAAACATTTTTGCACAAGCACACGCACGAAGCGAGCCGCCTATTAACGGCATGGACCAAGCGGTTCTGAAGGTTGTCGGAACAACCAGGAAGGAGACATTGAACACTTTTAATAATCGTATTTAACCGTATAACTGCACACAACTTTATTTAAAAGCAAGCAAATGGAAAACATGTTTGTATTTTGGTGTCCGGTGCGTGTGGATGTGTGGCTCCTTCGGCGGAGTGTTTTTTACGGGGAACTAAAGCCGCGATCACCGGTATTAGTCTTGCATGTCTAGCGGTGTCTACCTGCCTAGGTGTTTACCTGCCCAGGTGTATTGGTCAGTATTTCTGCAACGATGAGTTAAATCAGGGCTTGTTGCGACCACGGATGAAATCGGTTTGCGATGCTCATGCCTTGTTATTTTTATGTTTTACTTTTTGCTCGACTAATGAAAACGTATTCCACTAAGCCTCTGTCGATCGACTAAGCCGACTATTCGACTATTAGGGGGCAGCCCTAGTTTACATATTTCTCAGCCAAAAAACCCAATTAAACAATTAAAAATGGCTAAAATAAAATTGCATCACATGTAAGCTGGGAAACATTTAGTTAAGATGCTAACCAGTGAATTCGTAAATACATTGAAAGTTATGTTGAGGAAATACAGGAACATGGATATCAAGCTACTGAAGGTCATAACATCAGGACCAAACGTTGGATGTAGTAACATGACATAGTCACAGTCACTTCTCATTTCTGTTTTGGGGTTGGACACAAGTCAGTGGTGGTTGGAGGTCAGCCTGGGGGGGGAATCACCAAGATGTCTGTAGCTAGCTAGGGACTGCTTTGCAAACCCTATGCTAAGAATGGTATGACCAGTGCTAGCTACTATCTTTACTTTGCCTGCTGTCTGGAGAATACATCCTTGTTGTTGGGTATCTGGTTCATTCAACGTACATCAAGATTTAGGTGTGTGTTTATGCCATTGCTAATGCCATTCATGGCTTGTGTGTGTGGCATCCAGAGGCTGTCTCCGGACTGTGAGGACCAGATCAGAGTAATTCTCCAGGAGTCTGCACTCGACTACAGACTGGACCCACAGCTCCAAATGCACTGCACGGATGAGGTATGAGCTTGTGCACACAAATACAATATGCAACACGCATCCATAAGAAAATACACGAACGTGACACACCAGAAAAAAAACGAAAAAGCATTCTCGTCTACTGACTATGGGAAAAGGAGACAATGGCCTATTTTTAGCTGGTTTTCCTGTGTAAAAAACCTGCATATGCACGCAAATGTTAGTGTAATTGTAGTGTCTCTTGGCCTCTTCTCACCTGTTTCTCCTATCCATTTGTGCCCCATCCCCTTGTCTCCTCCCCCTCCAGATCTCCAGGCTGTGTTCGGAGGAAGTGGCGGCCCAAGAGCAGACGGGGCAGGTGGAGGAATGTCTCAAGGTCAACCTGCTGAAGATCAAACAGGACACCTGCAAGAAGGTGCCACACAGACACACAAACACACACACACACAGGTCCTCGAGGAGCAGCTAGGGGTTTGGGTGCATACTGGGAGTAGACAAAGGAGGTGGTCCTACCTAGGGTTGGGCTGGTGTACATTTTTTTTAAACCGGTTAGATATTAAGCCAAACACCACACCAGACCATTATACCGAATGACTCAGCAGCCGCTTCAGAGTTGGTGGCGGTAATGCACCTACACTGTGCTACACTAAATAAGAAGACAGTATAGCAATCAACAACTGAGTGACACATCGTGTTTTTATTTATCACAACAACCATTCAACTTCTAAACATCAAAATAATAAATAAAATTAGACTTTTTTCTTGCAGTGTTTACAATGTACATGTTTTTCGGGTTACTGCCATCATCGGCTTAAAATCCAAAGTCTTGCCATATTGGCGCAGTTTTAGTTTTCTTTGAGACTAACTCTGCCATGTCTCATCTCGTCACCCCAAAAAACACAGTAACTTTCTAGTAAACAAACACAACGTGCGCCGTTAGTCCTTTTATAAACATATGTTAATCACGGTGTCATATTGCAGATTACTAATGCAATACAAGTTGGATTTAACGGCATAACGCCGTCGGCACAGGCAGGCTACTCTATAATCTGCCAGAACGTCTCATAATGACATTTGTATAAAATCTGTTTAGGCTCGTACTAGGGATGTTCCGAGCGGTTAATTGCACTGACGTGTACACGACATTTTGAAAACCGTTTATTCGAATACCCGTTAATTAATTAATTAATTAAATTATGAAATTGAACTCTGAGAAATAGCCCAAACTAAGCACATTTCGATCTATATTTATAACTTATTTATTAGTTATAATAATGTACCCCCATTACGAGGTTGCTTTAAGGAGAATTCTGTTTGATTTGTGTTTTTATTTTGACCTTTCTTTTTTTTCACATTTTTTCGTTTAGTAAAAATCTACTTTAAATTATGGAATTGATTAAAACCACTTCTTGTCAGTAAATATATTTGTTTTGGACTTTTAAAGTCTGTCGGCTCTGCGTAATTATTTCTCTCTCTCGCTCTCTGCTCCGCAAGTGGCAGAGAGCGAGAGAGAGAGAGAGAGACAAACAACATGCCTAACTCAGACGTCCTTATGAACTTCAGACAACATCACGTTAACGGTTAAACAACGTTTATTTTTCAAGTTGTTTTTTTACAACATCTTCAAAGACGATGGCGAGCTGCACCCTCCCGCAGGCGACAGTTTTTTTTCCCCCGTGGGCTATTACATTCGTTGTATTATCATGCACATTGCACACACATAGCAATTATTTCAACAAACGCCTATGAAATAAATGTATGAAACGAAATATAAAAACAAAATATATTAGCTTGGCCTGAAAAAGGTCCATTTTTTTTTTTTTTTTTTTTTTTTTAGTGTAACCGAATTTTTTTTACAAAACGGTTAGTGGCGGCAGCCCCGTGTAACCGTGTAACCGAATACCCGCGCACATCCCTAGCTCGTACACATATTTTGTAAAAAACAATGTTGTAACAGTAATAGCTTTATCTTATTTTACTAAGGCAATTCTTATTATTATATAGCCGTTAACGCCCACGTGCAGTTCCTCATACCAGACATGGCTACCATGTAACTGAAAGCTGGCTTGGCAACGGTATGTGTTGCCAAAAATAAATATTTTTTTAATGATTATTTTTAAAAAGATATACATTTTAAAAAATTATGTATAACATCCAAACATCTTTACAATATTGTACACAACATTATATCCAAGGATATTCCTTATAAAAAGTACTGGCTAGGGAAAAAAAAAACGTGTCCAGAGTAGGGGTGACCCCGAATAGTCGACTATTCGACGATTCGATCGAAGGAGCCTGATTCGACTGCCAATCTCATAGTCGAATCGTCGGCAAAACACAGGATCATTCCATTTGGGCTATAGGCGGTGCTGAATGTCTGATTTTACATATAGTTTCTTTCTCCCAATAAATCATGATATATAGCCTATTTTTGAATACATTTTAAGTGCAAAACTGCACTGCCGCCGCACTGCCGCCACACTGCCGCCGCAGTGCCGCGGCGCGTTTATGACACAAGTGCCGCCCCTAGCACACATAGGAAGTGTCGCGCTGCGGCGCGTCAACAGGAATATAGTCGTCTCCGGAGCAGAAGAAAAAGAAAAGAAAAGAAAAAAGCGCACGGCCTCAAAATTGTAATCGAAATTGTTTAATTGAGTGTTTCAGCTCTTTAGTTTGGTGTGGAAAAAATGGAAGCCAATGTCGCAAATGAGAATATGGATCAATGAGCAAAAAAAAAAAAAACATGATTCGACGATCAGTCGACTATAGGCAAGACTTGACGAATCAGATTCGACTATGTCAACTCTTAGTCGGGGACACCGCTAGTCCAGAGTGTTCCTGGTTAGTCTTGAGGTTTTAAAAACTTTTTCGGTTGGTTCTGGACTGGCAAAACCGGAAATCGACCCAACCCAAGTCCTACCTGCCTAGCATATATGTATATGTCATTCTATTATTGAAAATGTCATATGATTTGCCTTTATACCATGGTATAAGCGGGATAATCCAATCTGAGGTGTGCATGTATCGAAAAATAATGCACTTCGCGGAGGCTGAGAACTCTGGTTTGCCTCCACGAAGTGTGGATTATCCCTTACTTATACCACAGCATTGTTAAATACTACATTCTGATTGGTCAATAAAGTTCCAAGGGTGTGCATTCTTTTTCAATAACGGGACACCTCTAGCTCTGCCACAATCTATGAGCTACAAATCCAACATTAACAACAACAGTCAAATACAACTACCGACCAGATGTTTCCTTGACGACGCAAAAATAATATGCTCAAAGAAGAATATTTTATTTTATGCTTATTTAAGTCAATAAAAACCCAATAATAATATGTATGAAAGTAACCTAATCTAATCTTTGTTGGTAACTGGTATAAACGAACTAAACCCTTCCAGCAGAGGAGTGTTTTATTCCTAATTATTGTTTGAGGAATAATCATTCCTCATTTTCCTCATCATGTGCTGTGTGTCTTGTCTTCCAGGAGGTGCTGAACATCCTGAAGGAGAGCAAGGCGGACATCTTTGTGGACCCGGTGCTGCACACAGCATGCGCCCTGGACCTCAAGCACCACTGTGCCGCCATTACCCCGGGCCGCGGACGCCGTCAGTTACCATACACACACCAGAACATGTAGAGCAGTGCCCCCACCTCATGTATCCCCACAGCCCAGTGCGGCTCAAGTATCCCTTCATCAACCAAGCAAATCACTTACGTTTTCCTTTTTTAACTAAATATGATGCATTTAGCTTCATTATTGATATTGTAGTGGTCATTATTGATATTGTAGTGGTCATTATTAATATTGTAGTGGCCCAGACGTTTGAAATGGAGAAGCTGTGGCATACTATACTATTTCTGGTCTTATTGATCAGCAACAATGAACATGTATAATATTTTACATTTAACAAATTCAACCAATATGACCAATTAATCAAGTCTTTGCAAGTACCCCCTGCTACCTGCTGACGTACCCCCCCACCCCTGAGGGCATGTCTACCCCTGGATGAAAATCACTGATGTAGACCATACTTTGCTCTCTGCTTCTGTATCAGGGGCCTGGGTGGCTTGTTATAACAACGCTGTTGTTGCTGCTAAGGACAGTACACAACCCGGGAGCTCCGCTTATGACTGAAAGCTGTTATTAAAAAGATGGAGGATGGTGGGGGAAGGGTGTTTCTTGCCATTTGTTTTTAATCTTCTCTGTCTTGTTTCTCTCCATCACCCTCACCCCGACACCCTACTCTTTCTCTCTCAATCCTCTCCTCACCATCTCTCTTTCTTTCTTTTTCTTTGCATTCTCTATCTCTCCATTCAGAGATGTCATGTCTAATGGAGGCACTGCAGGACAAGAGGGTTCGCTTGCAGCCAGAGTGTAGGAAAAGGCTGCAGGACCGCATTGACATGTGGAGCTATGCTGCCAAGGTAAAGAATAACAACAATCACAATAAATATAAAAATAAACGCTGCAGTGTCAGCTGGTCTTGTTACATTTTTTGTTCTTACTACTTAAGTGTGTTTTGCTCAGTGAAACCGCAGATGTCGAATGCTAGATCATCTCATTGTAAATAACAGACCATATTCACCGATATGGTTTTGGTATTGGTTATTTGGGTGGGGAAACGTGGAAATGCTTTCTAAACGCTACCTGGAGCGATGTGGAACGCAGAACTAAGAATAATGCATTGGGTTGTCATGGTTTCCAAAGAGTCTCGAAGCTTTCCCCACCCAGCTAATCAATATGGCCGCTAGGTAAAGACCTTCAGTCGACACACACAACCACTACCTGGACACTAACACCAAAACATCTGTTTTTATGTACAGTGACGTATGAGTAGCCATTATGTGCCATATGTTCATCTGTCCTCCAGGTGGCGCCAGCGGAGGGTTTCTCTGACCTGGCCATGCAGGTGATGACATCGCCCTCAAAGAATTACATCCTGTTAATGATCGCAGTGAGCGTGTGCGTTCTCTTCCTCGTGGGTCTACTCTGCGGCCGCATCACCAAGCGTGTCACGCGAGAACTGAAGGACAGGTAGATGGGGGTGGAGCTTCCCTGCCATGCTTCCAGGACCGCCTCTGATTTTCCCCACTATGCCACTGACCCACCTCCCCCGCCACCTGTAATACCCCCCCCCCCCCCCCCCCCCCAACTTCCTCCTGCCCTATTTTCTCTTCAGGGCCTTTTGACTAGCCAATCAGCACAGTGCCAACGCCCACAAATTAAGCTCATTCTGGGTACATTGGATCTCTTTGTGTTCCCTGTTCCTCTGCTCTGGTTCTCTGGCTCTCTCCCTCTCTCTACCCCCCCCCCCCCCCCTCCTTTCTTGTTTGGAACTGCCCAAAGCTTAAGAGGACTAAATTTGTTACTTTCACCCCCCCCTTCCTGCATCTTTCCCCCTCTGCTTTCCCTGAGCAGCATATTGTAAACTGCATAACACAGTTAGGTGTGAGTCCTCACCACAATCTGCCCACACCTTCATTTCTGGGGTCAAGTGTAGGCTCTCTGGAGCCCACAGGCCAGTGGAATGTTTCCATTGTTTCCTTCGACAGGCCTGAGTGACTGAGGCCTCGCACATCCCTTTCACAGCAGTTTCAAACCCTATGAAGAATGTCTTTGGGACAGTTATGAAACGTTTTGCTTGCTTTAAGGCATCTGCCCGTTCCTATACTTTATACGAAGCCTATTGAGCACCCACAGTCTCTCTCACCCTCTAGCAGTGCCAACTGTTGGTGTTTAAAAAAAGACCAGAATGATAAAGAATGGTAGATGATATCCGTCCTGCTGCCAGCTGAAGTGGGCAGAACCAGAATGTGGTGTAGAAGCCCATGTTGTATCATTGCACTTTTTCTTTTCTTTTTTCTCAAAGCCTTATTTATTATTTGAGTGTGTGTGTTGTGTGTGTGTATGTACGTGCAATTTATTTTTTTTGTCATCAACAAAATATTTTTCTAAGTAGGGGAATTTTCGTTCTGACTGAACTTACGAACTGATACGAACTGAAATGTTTGGTTTTTGTAGTGAAGGGGTATTGTTGGTGTTAGGGTTATAAGGCATATCAGCTGGAAACGTAAATTTGATCAGTAAAATCAACATAGTTCACTCGATATTCTGTCCATGATTTGGTTGAAATATTAAGCTTTGCCTCAATTCAATCTCTACCCTTTAACAACATGAACATAAACACCAGAGCAGTTTGAACTGAAACTACACTTCAGTTTACAAATACTTTGTCGCACATATCAGATCTTTTTTTACATTATATTGGAGTGAATAAATTATCAATGAATAGATAATGCCTCATATCCAGCAGCAACGGTATTCATTCACAACATTTTTTTTTGTATCGACAGCAGCATGTTGTCAACCGGTCCCTGATTTAAAGTGACAACTAATGGCTACACGCAGGCACAACATTTCTGGCCAAGATCTGCTGGTATATAGACTACTGAGATACATGCTACTGAGTTCTGGCTAAACGCTAATGTCAGATCTAATATATTATCGAATATATTGTTATTCAAATATATTATTATTCAATACTTAACAGACCATGGAGCCCGTACATGGCGCTCATATCGCAGATGTTTTGCCTCATAGATCTTGACCTGATAAGGGATCTATGCAGACTTTGAGTATGTGCGCACTTGTGCCATTGTTTGTGTATGTGTGGTGCATACGAATGATGTGTGCGTGTGTGCGTGTGTGTGTGTGTGTTTTGGATGGTGAGTCCCAGCATTAAGTTTGGGTGGTTCAGGTGGTTCAGAGGTTGGTTGAACAACAATGAACGAAAGGCTTCATTTTATTTCTCTGAAAGATTGAACACAGAAATGGCTTGAAAAAACCCTGACAGTGAATAGAACTGGATTTTTATTTTAGCTTTTTTTGTACCATTTTGTCCTGGACTTTGTGGCCTAAACACGAACTACATGACTCATACTGTGAATAGGTTTGAGACTCCATATTGTAGGAATGTTACAAGAGCCCAGAAGCCAGAGCACACATGGGTGTCTGGCCTACAATGTCCTATCGTGTTGGTAGGAAATGCAGAGAGGCCTCTGTAGTAGAAAAATACAATTGATCTATAGCACCATGAGTAAAGACCGGTACTAGTAGGGGTTGTACGACAGCGGACAGAGCTAAACATCACTGGAATGACCTAATGAATGAGAAATTAAGCACTAAGTAGTTGAGTTGATTTGTTATTCTATCTGTTGCCAATGCCATATGTTTGAGATCAACTGTATATTTTGTTGAAATGATGTGATGTTCTAAAAAGCGTTGCCATGTGATTTCCCTTGTTTGAGGTGCCCTACTGCGTTTGTTGTCCACTCTCTTTGATCATTATTTCATATCCAGTCATCGTTACATCTTGGTTCAATCCAAGACAGCTGCTTTGGCTGCATGCCGATACTGACTCCAGAACTACATTAGATGTCAATATTCGAAGTAATTCTCTTCCAAATGATATCTGTCACAAACAGGTTTGACAACATCTAAAGAATAGAAAATGTCAGATTCTGAGCATGTGACACATAACTTGATTTACTTAGTCTTTACTTACCTGTTTATTCCACCCCCAAAACTGTCAATAATGCATTTTGAATGAAAATGTTCATGTTCCCTCAATGAAGTTAACACTTAATGCTGCTAAGTGTGGGTTTGTGTGTGGAGTCTTCTAGCTTGCTTCTTGGTGGGGTGAAGGCAAAGGATTTTGGCAAGCAGACGCCTCACTGTCAAAGCTCAGTAGTGGTGACACATTAAAACCTCTCAACTGTACTAACATAGGCCTATGTGGCGCAGAATGTAAACATTTCGTTACAATTTTCTAGCTGATATATTTTAAATATATATATCATTTTCCTCACATCCAGAAATTCATGTAAAACATGTTATGTCATTGTTAAGAAAAACTGACAAACGTGAGCTAGCTAGGTAGGTAAACTACTAAACTAACTCCCTACAGAATGCATTAAGAAGTTCAAATTAAAACTACGGATGGTACCGGGGTACCTTGGAGTACAGCCCGCACACCTGGCATAACCGCCCGTTCAATCTCCTAACTGGAGAGAACCGGCCATGTTTGGGTCCTTCCACCTTGTTTCACTTACTGGTCAGAGGTGTGGGCGGGGCTGTGTGCGCTGTTTTACGCTCCTGCAAGGAGCGTGGGCTATTTGCATATTTTCTAAACATCAAGCTTTAGATTTGGCAACCCATTTAGATTTAGAGTTAACATTTACATTTAGATTTAACATTTACATTTAGATTTAACCATTAGATTTTACATTAACATTTTACATAAACATATTGTTAACAATTACATATAACATTACCTAAATGTAAGGGAGGTGAGCTAAATATATCGGCTAGAAAATTGTAACTGAATTTTTACATTCAGAGTTAATTTTAATTTATTTTATTTGGACAGGTTGTGAACAGTAAGACATAACAAAGTGGACTACTGCACAAGAATCATTGCCAGCAAAGACTACGCCTCAAAGGAGATGGTAATGCTTACGCTTGCTCCATTTTTATTTTGTTTGCTGGATGATTTGTACCAGCAAATAACCGTCTTTGCCACACACAAAATAATAAACATACAAACTGAAATTTTCATTATGATAAATACAGATATTTGGAAACAAATACCGTGTTAATTGTAATCCTTCCGACCATTGAAACCGCTATCAAATTGACCATTTAAGGTTTTCTTCTAAAAGGGGAAAGAAAGCTCATGTCGGTGCATGTAATGGAAGTGCTTGGTCTGAAGGAAAGTTTACTGTTTGACTGAACTAACTGAGCTACCAGATTATTTTTCTTCTTTTGGATGTGGATATTATCACATTTGTCTGCTGAAAATGAGTGCAGACGATTATGATAGTGATGAAAAACTATTTTACATCTTCCTCTGTGTACAAAGGTTATGGGTGTGCAATTTCTTTTGGTTTTGAGATATGCCATGTAATATTGAGGTAACAGATTTAACATTGTGAAATTTAATTTTGCTGTACATACAAAATTTGTCGATTTAATAAAATTGTCTGCAGATTTTCATATTATGGCCTTGTCTCGAGTCATATTTATGTTGAATACATACAAATGATTATATAAAATCATATGCCTGCATTACATTTTTAAATTGGTGGACAGAAGCAATTTGTCTTGTGTAGGATAATACTAACATCTAGCATGTGAACCTGCTACCATGTAGCATATTGAATGAGACGAAACGTGCGTCAATTTTTATAAAGTATATTTCATAAACATTTCACATGGTTTATAAAAGAGTGACTCACTTACTTTTTATTCATACACAGGACCTTTAGTATAAAGATCAATATAAATTAAAAAAAAACATTTTTTCTCTTTGTGCTCTCATTGGCTTACCACAAATACACAAATGCTTTTTAAAAACACATACATTTTTCCAAAATACATGTTTTAGGTCCTTTAAAGGACAATACCAGTCTGGGTGATCAAACCATCGTGACTGTCTCTCCTGGCTTCACTAAAACATCCATTAGCAATACAATTTGTCAAAATTACATCCATGTAATTACTCTGCCGAAAAGCATTTAGCTTGCATACACCTTCCACAAATTTACGACAATGGCAATATAGCACTTTTGTATTTTGGAGTCAATGTTCATTGGTTAGTACAGAGCTTGTGGACCACATAACAGTGAATCGCCATACAAGTACTTTACAAAAAGTGCTATATTGCCATTGTTTACTGTTGAGTGTGTGTGTTAATAGCTGGTTTATCCTGGGTGCCATGATTGCTCTGCACCACACGTGTGCAGCCCAACCCAGCCCAGAGTCTAACCAGTCTGACTCAGGCCGGGTGAGGCTGTAAACCAGCCATCAACCACACACTCCACACGTACGTTTGTGGCAGGCACGATAAATGCTCTTTGGTAGAATAGCTACAAGGAAATGATTTTGACAATTATATTGGTAACGGATGTTTAGTGAAGCCAGGAGAGACAGTTACGATGGTTTAGTCACCTAGACCAGTATTGACCTTTAACAGTCATGTAGAAAGGCTTTGTTTATTTACACAGCTTTAGTGAGTCTCTTTAGTTCTGCTTTTGTTGTGTGAATAACAGTGCTACATCTGTATGGACAATGCCTCAAGCTCAGTTCTCTGAATGAATACTGCATTAGATTGCCACACTACAGTGGAGTATATATAACATGGCTTGGTTTTCTGCTGGTTCTCCTATAACAAGGCTTACCTATAACAACTTCAGACCAGGCAAAAGCAGAGACTAAATGTAGCATTTCTATCTGATTAGCACAGACACAAAAATCCAGTAAAAACAATTAAGTTTAGGCACCCATTTCGTTAACAGGTGGTCATCTCGCTTGTTGCTATGCATCAATTAATAAAAATACTTGTGTTGTTTGACACATGAAATGCCAACAAAGCAGTATCGAATCCTTATACCTAATAGGAAACAAAAGGTTTCAAGAGACTTTAAGAATGCAAGTTAAATGAACGACTAATATCACAGGAGCTTATGCTATAGCTGCTCCATGTCATACATAAATGGACTAATCTACAGAAGTTCATGGACCTAAATCCCTCTCCTAAGAGATAGAAATGAGGCTCGAAGAAACTGTACATACTAACTTTAAGGAAAAATTAAATGAAGACCTAGCTTTGTAAAGGGACACAGTCCACATAAAGACACAATACAACATTTTTTTGTAAATACAAGAATTAAAAAAAGCGAATGGGACGGGGTTGGAGGTTACATGAATGTTTTAGGATTTCTTATGCTATCGGAGGCCAATATCCTTTAGAAATGTCTGATGAAATAACCTCATGATGAAATTATCTTTGAAATTCACAATTATTTACAAAAATTAGAACACAGTAACCTACAAAAGGTTGCATTTACAATATGTTACATTTATTGTGGATTTACTGTGCAAAGGGCACACTAGGCCAATTGTTATTCCCATAAAAGATGTACAGGGTTTTAAGATTGTGTGCCCTTAATTTGGACAAACATATTCACGGTACCTATGTGACAAACAGGAACTAAACAGACCTTTGTAAACATAAAAAATGTAATTGTTGCTGACTAGATACAAGTAACTATCAGATAAAGTAATTTCTGCATACTTTTGAGCAACACTTAAAAAGCATTTGGACGTTGCACTTTGGAATTAAACCTGCACAATAAAGATTGGAAATGTGCTTGAAAGTGTGAATGTTGCTCTCCAGAAGGATAGGGTGTACATCGCCCTGGGAGTTCCTGGCTGGTTCTCTCAATGAGGCAGTATGGGATGGTTTAGCACTCAAACATTTCAAAAAGGTCAAATAGCTGCCCTGCTTTACACATCAAAAGCACCAACACAAGTTCTTTAGACAACAACATTAGATAAAGTAGACATGTAAGTAAACTGTATCTAACTGATTACTGTATGTAATCTGTATCTAACATGAAAAGGAGTACAAAATGAAGACTTGACATGATTTGTTTTTATATTTAAAAAAGTCACCAGGGAAGAGCTCGTCTCGGTGTGGTCTTCAATCTTTTGGTGGAAGAAGAAGCGGCCATCTTATGACGTCCCCCTGTGGCTGCCTCCTCCTTCTTCTCAACATGTCGGGGGTTTTTTAGTCAATAAATCGCTGGCAGGCCTTCTTCCAGCGGCAGGCTGTGCACCACTGGTCCCTATGCTCGATGCCGTAAACTTTACGGCACTTCTTGGCCTCGCCACGCACCCGTCTGGGGGAAGGGTCATTTGAAAAATACATAAAAATAGTTTGCAAAATGCAGAGTTGAACATAACAGCGTCTTGCAACCTCCTTTTATTCCAAATTAATTCAGATCATTCATACAATTATTTTCTCATCTTGTTTGGTTTAAAAGACACACACACATACACACACACACACACACACAAACTGCATACAGACTCTCACTTTATTTATAATCTCCGTTAGGTACAGAGACCAATCCGCTGCTGGACAGCACATCTACATGTCTACTCTTCATAGCAACCTAGCAAATGATGACATCATTGAGTGCTGACCTGGTGGGCCAGTGGCAGCGGGGAGGAGAGGCACTTGTGGGGGTCGTCCTGGTGGGGGCGCTGTGCTGCTGGTGCCACTGCTCTCCCACGCTGACAGAGCGCCCACGGAACGGTGTCCCTGCCCCCTGAAGAAGAGATGCTCATTGGTTAGAATTCAGTCCATGCCCTACATACACACTCACCTCACCAGACCAGAGAGCTACGCATGCCATATCAGTGTTACTCCAAGTTCTATTTTATTTCATATTTTTCTCTTCCCATGGCAAATGTTGAATAAATACATGAATAAAAAGTCACGATGTTTGTCTGTCTGTCTGTCTGTCTGTCTGTATGCATTTATGCAATTACATACATGCACATTCATGAATGCATGTTTGTGCGCACAGCTCAACAAATGCATGCATGTGTGTTACAAGTCACGTCTTGCGTTAATGGTCTTTGTCTGATCTTGCTGCAGTGGCAGCCGCCCTGCCCACCTCTTTGTCCATGTGTTGTTTACCTCACAGGGAAAAATACCATGCAGTTACCGCTGCCCACCAGCAGGTGGCAGAGCTCTGGGAGTGAGCAGGGCAACACAGTTACGGAAAATGTGATCAAATCGGCAGGGGGATTGCCTGGTAAATATCCAGGACATCCCATCTCAGGGGCAAGACGGCTATAAATCTGTCTTCCTTCAACAACCAAACACTGTTCCCCTGGTGGACAACACCCCCCCTGCTCCCCAGTGAAAGCAGAGAAGAGCTGTATCTGTGCAGGGCCAAGCTTGTTGGACTGCTCTGCACTGAATTAAAGTTATGGCCAAATTATGTGGAAAAGTAACGATGGGATGAACAAAAGCTGCTTTGTTCATGTAATGCTGAGGTTGTGTGTGTGTGTGTGTGTGTGTGTGTGTGTGTGTGTGTGTGTGTGTGTGTGTGTGTGTGTGTGTGTGTGTGTGTGTGTGTGTGTGTGTGTGTGTGTGTGTGGGGGGGGGGGGGGATACAAGGGTCACGTGCTATTTGGATGGTAAAACATTAAGGCAATTAAGGTAAAATGACCCAATATTTGGAAGGATTTCTGGTTTGAGTCAAATGTCAAATATCATGGCATTATAGTATGTAGTCGCATGTGGTTGGAGGCACATTTCTACCCCTACCCCCTCTATATACATGTGCACTTTTTGTTACATGTATATTTTTGGCTTGTTTTGGTTTTAGTTTGTTGAATCAACAGCGTTGGGTCGGTAATTCAGCTTGACAGCTTGTATTTAATGTTTCCATTGTTCCAACTTGTTGTTCCAACAAGACCTGCCAGCCTGCATGTCTCCATGTCCGATCTCCTTTCTCAGGTCAGGGTACATCTGCTGGGGGACAAGGAGCAGGCTTACCTGTTTGCTGTGGAGGCTACTGGTAGTGGTAGTGGGGGTGGTGGTCCAACAATGGGAGGCTGAGCTGCATGGTGCTGGAGTTGCCTCATGGGCAGGGGGAGGGGCCTAATGAAAACAATAAAAACACCCATCAATCGCTGCTCGCCTTGTTTGTGGAAGAATGTACGGGAGGTGGGGGGGGGTACCTATTGTTCCTTATCAGGTGACAGTATGCGCTTATGGCCACCAATGCCATCATGTGTTCCATTTGGCTTTTTTTGTTAGTTTTTTATCTCTGGTATCCCACCATTAAACATGGAAATGAGAAATCAATTTTCTGATTAAGCTAGCAAGCGCTCATATCTTGGTAAAACCTTGATAGAGATATTGACCAGTTCCAACTGTAAAGTGAAAAAAAAAAAGTGCGACACAATCCCCCCTTAAACTTTAAAGGCAGTGTGTCACACCTGTTTATTTCTACCGTTAAAGCGGCATGGCCAGATAACATAATTAAATCAGGCTTTTTAGGAAAACATAAAATTCTATAAAGATAAATCATAAAGATTAAGTGCTCTGATGCATAAAACATCATACAACATACATGATGTGACACGGGATGAAATCAGTTTGGTCTGTAATGATTTTATTATTAGACCCAAGATGGGTCATTTTGTTAGGGAATTAGATTTGAAATAAGTAAAAAAAAATAATAATAATATTGCATCATATCGGTCAAAAACATTGTAAAACCATTCAATCTTTCAATGTACCTCGTTTCATACTGTGCAGTTGATTGAATGAAAAGTTATTGTTTTATTTAACAACAAATGCTGGTGCAGCATTTGTCAAAGGACTTTGCACACTTAGCCATGGTTTTAACTGAACTATCTAGACGACACATTGGTCAGAAGACGGCGATCCTGCCTACCTGGTAGGAGTGTTCTGACTGGACTTGCCAGAGGCTGCTGCCAGAACCAGAGGGGGCCGACTTGCTCAGGAGACTGGCTTGAGGGTCTCCGTCCCCCAGCTCGCCGACGGCAGGTCCGGGCGGGACCCCGTCTCCCAGGGGGGTGCGGTTAGGATGGGGGGTGGATCGGGCCAGCCAGGGCGCGCAGAGAGGTGGGACGGGACTGAAGCTGAGCTGGGCGGGGGGTGGGGTGTGGGCCTGCTGCTCTCTCTGGTGGATCTCTGTGTAGTAGAAGTCCTCCTCGCTGCGGGAGCAACGCTCGTGCTCCCCGCTGGCCCTGAGCAACAGATGAACCGCGTTAGAGAGTGTCTGAATGCAGTGTCTCTAGATATATCCATGTGCAGAGATCCCACCAATCGCAGTATGTGTTCAAACTATTAGTGTGTATTAGTTTGTCTGGTAGTGGGCAAGTAGTGTATGTGTGTGTGAGACTCACCCCAGGTGCATTGTGCGCACGTGCCGCTTGATTCCCACCACAGACGTAAGGATCTTTCCACAGGTGGGCCATAGACACCTGTAGGCCACCTGCATGGAGTTCTGGTGGACAACAGCAAAGGAGTCCATCAATTATGGTAGCGTTTTACCATTTTCATTTGACAATTTGCTCAGATTTTCACCACATTAGTTGACCAAAAGTATGATACTAGAGTCCATGGTCGGCGTGCACTTTGATTCTCTCGTCTCCTTACCTTGCGTTTCCTCGGTGCCGGCTCCTCAAACAGAACCTGCTCCAGCTCCATGTCCAATCCCTCATCAGAAAGCGTGGCCAGGCCACTATCTGCCTCTGTGATTGGTGGAGAGGGGGCAGGGCTTCCATTGCTATGGCCAACGCTCCAGTAGCCACTGCTGCCACTGTCTGAGAGTTCCCCGCCAGCACACTCCATGCCCAGAGCTGATTTACAAGCATATGTGCACACATGTACACACACACACACACGTGCACACGCACACACAGACACACACACACATAGTTGACTCACTCCTTATATTACAACTACTGCTTTTACTACTACTACTACTACTACTACTACTACTACTACTACTACTATTGCCCTGAGCTTACCTGCTGGTGTGTCTGTGTGTTTGGGACTGTGGAGCAGAGGGCTGAAGGACAGGCTAGTAAGGACCATGGCTGCCATCATCTCGTCCATATCCACCTCCTCTGCACTCCTATGGTTGGAGATACTGCAGAAGTGTTATTATTCACTCAGTAACCAGAAAGACAGAAAGAGGCGGCTATGTCGTTGTGTGTTGTGGAATGCTGGAGGGTGAGATATCATTTTGCAAGAAAAAAAGTACTGACTCCTAAATACCTAATTTTGGTAGTGGCAATACTAGTTGTCAATGCATTGTCAATGTATTGTCAATTCAAAACTCTGTTTAATGCTGACCATTAAAAACACTTGACATGAATGATAAACATATACAAAGATGGAAAAAAGCAAAAACAGAGTTGGACAGTTATTGAGTTGGCAGCTATTTCTGAGTGTTTCAGTTCCCTACTATATGGTCAGCAGCCCAGCTAATCTGCTGGCTATGGCTGCAGTACACGTTGAGGGTATGTGCCAAACTCAAGAACCATGTTCTCAAAACCGCCACTGGCTTCTCTCACCTCCTGGGGACGTCGATGCATGAGGAGACCGCCCGGGCTCTCTCCCCAGGATTGGCGGAGGTGGGGCAGGTGGAAGTAGAGGGTGAAGGAGATGGGAAGAACTGAGCGGACGGAGAGGTCCACACGTCCTCTGTCTTCCTCAGGATGTGCTGGCCCAGGTCGGGCAGGAACACAGACACCTGGTTGTCCACGTGGTTGTGCTGTTCGACCAAACCGGGGCACTCACGATGGCCACAGTGCACGTACACCTGAGATGCAGGGGTGGGTGGGTGGGTGGAGAGGGGGTTAAGTTGGCAGCATACTTCAAAAAGAGTTACTTTTATTTTGGCTGGCCGAGGCCAAAGAAGTCCTTTGCAGACAAACTTTTTGTATACTCTATATACTGTGTTACTTTATACTTTATACTAAATGCGGTTTCGGTTTGGTCACTGAACGGTCTATTAGTGAAGACCAGTGGGGCAAGAAATCCTGCACAAAGGTCAAAAAAAGTCCAGGATAGATTCCACCAATTTACATAGATATCGAAAGTCAGTTTTAATCTTTATCTTATATGGTCTATGTGTGTTACACCCACACCGGAGCTCCACTGGCCACGCAGTTTTTAACCTCCTTTTCACTTTAGTAGAGCTAGCGGGATACACTTCTAAAGAGTGATTTTAATGTCAATTGGGGAAATTTCAAAATCTGAGACGAGTTGAATTGCTTAGTTGGGTTATTGTTTATGGCAGGGTACTTTGTAATTCCCCTATTGTGTAGAAATATTGACCAAACGATGGCTCTATAGAGAGGAGTGCTGCTGCCCAAACACCACCTGGGCAGGTAGACACCGCTAGACACACGGGACTCATACCAGTGATCGCGTCTTTAGTTTCCTGTGTCAGATCGCTGTCATCTGGAGCGTGGATATCTGTCTATCTTCAATAGCTTTCTAACTTTAAAAAAACTAACCTACACACCACCATAAATTTCACTTTCAGTTTTGATGTCGGGACATTGCTGGCGGGTGGTCATTATTATAAAACTTTGGAAAACATTTTATAATAAGTTCCCTCTGCGTGGAGTTCCACCAACCAGTCATTACACATTGGCAAACAAACCTATTTTAGTTTCTTAACAACAATGCATGACTGCGCAACGGCAAATGATTTATTTTTGACTATTTCATATATCCTGTGCCAAATCTTTGTCATAATACATATCCACATAATATATAATGTATTTATAACCTGTTGGAAAAAGGACTACAAAACATTTTTAATTACAATATTTTTGTAATTGTTTATGGTTTGCTCAAGTACTCGTTTACTCTAGTACTCGTTTGCACCCCTAATGGAGACGGGACATCAGATCAAAATAATTCACACCCTTGCGTTTCTGGCTAATCACACACACTGTTTGCATTGCCGTCTTGGATGTGCAAAAAGTGCCTAAAAAATAAGTTTGGCGAGGTATGTGTTTGTTTGTTTTCTCCGCAATCATGCCATTTTGTTCTTACGACTTTGCCAAACTTATTTTCTGCATGAAGTATGCTGGCCACTTTAGTCTATGAGAAGCTGAAAGAATAGATGTGCAATGTGGACATGTACAGTATGTACAGACAGACGGACAGTGTCTCACCTTTTGTCCGGGGTGCAGCTTTATCTGCCCCACGGTTGCTGCTGCCCTCATTGCCGTAGTGACCGGGGTCACGCCTCCGCCTCCCTCCTGGTGGTCACCTCCCTCCGAGGGACAGGTGGTGCTCACTAGCGCCCCTAGTGTTGAGCGCTTCCCCAAGCGGATCTTAGGCAGCATAGCTGTCTGTTTGTCTGGAAGTCGGTCTTGTTTGTTTGGTTGGTGTTGTCGATGAAACAGCTCCCTGTTAGAGTCTCTAATTATCAGGGGCATACAGAAGCAGGTTGGTTACTCATTGATGGCTTTGGAATGACGCCAGTTCAACTCCCTTGCCTTGCATCATGCATTTCTGGTTGGCATGAACCAATACAACACACATGTGCACAGTGGCGCATGTCTTTTTCCTAAATGAGGGGTGAAATTCAGGCCACATGGCCTGGCCAGTGTTGTGACTCACTGCTTTTACAGAAAACACTGCGGTAATTTACAGTCAGGCCCAAGGGGGGGGGGGGTCAAATCTGGCGGGCTGAGTGCCCCTATCCTGTTACCCATTAGGAGCATAGAGACTTGATGGGGTGGGAATGGGGGTGCAGAGAAAGAGAGAGGGGAGACAAAGGTTGAGTGAGGGACATTAAAGTGAAAGAGAGGGAGAGAGAAATGGTAAGTTAGGACTTGGGTTCCCCTGCGACCCCCTCCTCCCCCATTTACACACATCCCCCTCCCCCATTTACACACACCTCCTTCCCCATTTACACACACCCCCCCTCCCCCATTTACACACACCCTCCTCCCCCATTTACACACACCCCCTTCGTCATTTACACACACCCCCTTCGTCATTTACACACACCCTCCTCCCCCATTTACACACACCCTCCTCCCCCATTTACACACACCCCCTTCCAAAGTTCCAGTAAGGAGTGAGTAAGGCAGCTGGTAAGCATGGCAACAAGAGCTTTTCATCAAACTCAGATCATCTGCATGTTTTGCACTAGAGTTGTGTAATCCATACATTTATTAGAGACATTACACGTTGTCGTTTTTTCGGAGGAAAAAAAACAACATAATCTTCATCAATAAATTGATAATCTCGCTCAAGTCTTCAACTATTTGCCAAAGATTCAAAATAGAACAACTGCTAGAGAAATGATGGCAAAAAGGTAGTTTAATTGTATTCGACAACTGGACCTTTAACCCGATGTGTAACTTAACTCTACACATGGTATTTATAAATACTGAAGACGGCGCCCAGGAGCCAGCGTAATGGCAGCCTGCTGCTGGTAAACAGGCCGCTGGGCGGTGCGCCCCCTAGCGGCGCTGCGGAGCCGCATGCCAGCAGACACCCACCGCCACGGAGGAGGAGGAGGAGGCTGCCATTGTGTTTCTCCACACAACAAAGTGAGAGGCCACAAAGAAATGTCACATAACGGCCGTGCATGACATACACTAAAAAGGTTCAAGAAGACGGACGTGTATTCAACGGTAAATTGACGTCATGCGTGTTGCGTCGTCTTGAAGTCGCGGGTTTTTTCACTCAAAGTTTACTAAACATTTAGTTAGGTTTTAATCAGCGCACATGCGGTACATATGCAAACTTGCTACTGTACAGTTATACTGTACACCTAAACCTGCACACGTATACATCAAACTGAGCAATGCCTGAAATGTTGTGTAATTAATTAGATCATAGGAAAATAGGCAATTAGCTTGCAATCTATACATTATTTAATACACATTTTGAGAGGCACTACACCAACGGCTGACTGTTCTTAGGCCTGTATGGTCACTCAGCCAATGTTGCAGCGCCTCTCGAAATTATCTAGCCTATGAATAAAACGCATGACTGGTCGTTCATGTTTCGTTAGTGCCATTAAAATATCTGAACCGGGTGAAGACGGGGTTTCAAATGGCTGCATCCCCTTCGCCCAAAGTGACATGATGTCGGTGTCCCGCAAGCTTACCGACGTTATAAACTACATTTACACAGGAAAAAAACAAAGTTCAAATGCTTTCGTACTCACCTCTGTCAGCGCGTGCACACACCCCCTCCACAGACTCGCTGTGACCGGCTGCAACTTGAAATGCTGCTGCTCTCCTGCGCCCGCAGATCTGGGCGGAGCGGAGGAGCAAAAACCCGGAGCGGATCTCCGCGGAGGAGCGGGACGGCCGCTATAAACCGGCATAAACAACATTTTCGTCCTAAACCGGGCTCACCGCCCAGCGCCATGCTGCGAGCGGGGGGGGGGGGGGGGTGACGTCAGTCCGCGAAGCGACACGTTAATACCGCAAGAAGCGGTCGCCTTTTCGCGCGATCTCGCTCGGTGCGGCGCGCGGCGCAGTGAAACGTTCCGGTCCGCGTTTTCCGGCGTGTCTCCCTCAACGGTTTGCAGTAGTTGTAGTAAACAAGTGACCATGTGGGAAGGATCTCGGCGCTCATTGGTTGATTCCTGGTTTCCAGCTCACACACCCCACAAATATAACTTGTTTACAGGCTGGGAGCGGAGCAAGGCCCACCATAACCATGTGTTTTATAACACTGCTGCACGTTCAATGACGCTGGCGTCGCTGATTACGGTTGTTTTGTGTAATTAATGTGAATAATTGCGAATAGTGAGTTCCTACAAATTCACGGATATCATTATTATTATTATTATTATTATTATTATTATTATTATTAAAAGTACCCCACGCCAACCTCTGCGTGCACCTCATGTGTACGTCTAGTGGACACACGTCCACATGGGACAGAACCCAGGCTGTTGTGTACATGTCCACCGGTAGCTGCTGTTATGCGTCGTGCGGGACAGACGGACAGACAGACAGCGCGCTGTGGGCGGAGGGAGCGCTCCTCACAACAATTACATAACGCCCCCCCACACTCCTCGAGCCTGGGTTGTTACGTGCACTGCCGCACGCACACACACCACCACCACACCACCACCCCCCCCCACACACACACACACACACACACATACCACCACACACACACCACCACCACCACCCCCCCACACACACACACACATACCACCACACACGACCACCACCTCCCACACACCACCACCACCACACACACACACACGGTTCCTCCGTGCTACGTGCTCTCCGCTGCAGTACTTGACGGGTGCGCGCATGTAAACAGCGCAGGGCTACCGGTTGCTCGCGCGTATCAAACAACATGGACGGTGGACCCTCTTTAAATACAGTAGTAACGTTGTCACGTGTCCCTCCTGGGCAGGGACGCGTTACTCGTTTTACGTTACGGTAACATAACATGGCAAAAGTGAGTCCGTCCATCGGATCTAAATCGCTTGAGTCGGCGTGAGATTAAGCCTTCATGTCCCATATGCAGAGACGGATTATCAATGTGCCGTTACGTTAGCCACACATACATGCCCATTACATTAGAGAGACTAATCTATAATTGACAATCTGTCCAGCGTGTAATGACGCAAAGGCTACTATATAAATACCACATTTTAATGATTGATTATTTTATTATGCCAGATTAGATAGAGTCATTAATAGTCAGGATTGTAACGAGATCTTAATGATCTATATGTGAACATGTAGGCCTACATATGCATGTGTGGATTGCTGCTGCTGTATATCAGTGGGTAGGCTATGTTTGACTTTTTGAGGACATTAGGCCTACTTGATACTCTTAACGGAGTAGTCTTTACTCTTAATCCTCTCCGCTTGCCCAGCCCTTATGTACTGGGGCATTCATTTATAAGCCAGATTCTCCCCTATGGCTGAATGGACCACAAAATATCATGGTCTGTCTCATCTTCATCACCAAACACTGGTAAATCCCATCTGTACAACACTCTGACTTCGACTGGCCCTCGAGTGCATGTCCTAACCAGTACCATCAATAACAGACAACGAAAGGTCACTTCGTCATTATCACATTTTGTTTTGAGATATACAATGAAACATGGACTACGCTATGCAAGTATTATATGTTTCCATTGTGTGTTGTTTTGTGTTCACACTAACAGAGTACATCTTATCTTTTAGTCTTTTTCATACAGGAAAAAACTAATTGTATTTAATGTGATCTGCAAAGTTTCACAGTTGCAGACATCTTTAGCTCAATGTCTTGGTTGTCTGGGTGTGAGCAAAGAGGTTATATTTCGTTTGCATCAGTTTATTGAAACGTGTCTATCTGCATGCCGTCCGGTGTTTGAGTCAGCCTTTTTTGCCTGTGGCCAGGGCATGTATCACACACACCTCTTCCCCCCAATACTTACTCACAAGCAAGTGGCGACTGATTGCAACATAATGCAGTCGTCCAATGAACATCTGAATGTTTTGAGTCATCTCAACCACACTGCATTCACTCAGACAAGGTCAGAGGAATTTTCCATATGTGTTCATTTATGGATTTTTATATGTCTTAATCTCAAATCTCAGAGTTTGAGACTGAAACAAGAGGTTGAAACTAAACAGGTTGTTGGTTGTCAGGTTTGTTTTTGCATATATATGATATACATATGATGATTATGTATTAGTCTCCCGAAGGGCACAGCAGGATGTCTTGTGGTTGATAGATTTATTGGCTGAAGCATCCATTGTATGTAGTTAATATACGTAATATAAATGCCTAGTCAAACATTTGGAATGGAATGTAGTTAATAAACAGTAAATGCCTCAAATCACAGTTATACATTAAATAATAATTGCATTAATTTCACAAGTACACAAATAATCTTTTTTTACAGCTTGAGCATGGTAGCACATAAAAACAACACATTTGGGAATTTCCTCATTTCCCATATACTGTAACTACCCATGGTGGTAGTAGATGTTAGTTATTTACAGCTAGGAAGTAAACATGGTAACAGTTATACCTCTATTACCAAAATATGAATACAATATATAACATAGAAATAGAAAGAAAAAAAGTGACAAAAAACACTTCTGAAAGTTAAAAGGGAAACTTGAACTTTCAAAACCTGATAGTTGTTTGGATTTAGGCTTTAATATATAGCTAACTTTCTACAGTAGAATATCAAAATATAGACATATCTCCATAGATCCTTCTCTGCTGTTCGAGAGCCCTTGAGAAACCCCAAGTGGAAAGCTGTGTGTTCAATCTGTCTTTGAGTCAAAGCCCCCCCACTGGTGCTGGTTGTAATACAAGAGTGTTTTAGAAGGACCCATCTTCCCAGGCGTTGAAGGGGTCCAGTGCAGGCGCAGGCCGCTCCTACTCTTCCTCTGGGTTCCGGTCAGGTGCTGAATCACCGGACCGGGTCGTGGGTTTTACCTTCACGCACACCCATGCATACGTTAGATCAGCCTCTTCAGTTGTATCCCGTTAGTTGTCTAGCTGCTTATTGGCTGCTGTGTTGTGGTCTGCACGCTGGTCATTGCCACCCAGAGCAACGTCAATCTCTGGAAAAAAGTATAAGATAACTATTATTTCAGGTGTTTAATGAAGTCATATATTAACTATGATGAGCAGATTTAGAGTACAGCCTCCGCATTCTACTTATCCATTATGGCTGCATTCATTTTCTATACACACACCTTAGCCCCCCCCCTTCCCTTCGATGTCTGTCCAACAGAATCACTGACAGCCATGTGCCCTCTAGTCTAGTGGTTAGGGTGTTTGACTCCCAGATGAAAGATGCTGGGTTAAAACCCCAGCATCCACAGCCTAACCTGAAGCCATCCTTGAGCAAGATGTCTCACCCCTACCTGCTCCTTAATTACCTGTCTCTGTACTGTCTAACCTCTACCTGCTCCTAATTACATGTACTGTATATGTAATGTCTAACCCCTACCTGCTCCTTAATGACATGTATATGTGCTGTTTAACCCCTACCTATTCTTTAATGACATGTATCTGTACTGTCTAACCCCTACCTGCTCCTTAATGACATTGTGGAGTGTGTGGTTGACAGCTGGTTTATAGCCTCACCTGGCCTGAGTCAGACTGGTTAGACTCTGGCTGGGTGGGGCTGCACACCTGTGGTGCAGAGCAATCATGGCACCCAGGATAAACCAGGGCCGTGTTCCGATATCCGTACTTCCATGAGTACACTTAAACATAGTACACTATCCGCACTCAATAGGTGCGCAGATTTTCAGACGTTAGTGCTGTTCCAAATGCAGTACTCTGTGGCGCACTTAACGGAAATGACATCAGCTGCGCGGCCGCGTCACCCGCCAAACACACGTGAATCCATTAGACGTTCTCTGAGCGCGGCTCAGCCTGGCTCCGCCTCTTCCCCTACGCAGTTAAGATGGCTGCCGTTGAGTAAGCAAAGTGTACACCGTTGCACACTCAGCGTTTTGGCCGTTTTGAGTACACATACGGGTCCTTTCAAGTACACTTCTTTTGCCGCGATCATAATCGGTACACCCTACGTACTCAAACTAAGTATACTAAGTATGGGAAGTACGAATATCAGAACACGGCCCAGCTATCAACACACACTCAGGGGGAAGAGCTCTGTCATGACAGTATGATCCATTGGAGCTGGCTTGCACCATCTTGCCAACTTCAAACCTGCTTCTAATGACCTGTATCTGAAGTGACTGGAAGACACTTTGGATAAAGTATCTAAAGCTAAAATTACAAAATGTCAATATTGTCTAAAAATGCATAGAAAAATACTACAGGACTATCAGACAGGAGGAGGCAGACAGACAGACGGTCTGACCTGGTAGTTTTTGGGTGCCCAGGTGACTTCTCCAGGGTGTGAACCAGGCTCCGCTCTCATCCCCAGAGCTCTGCACGGACATGCTGCTCTCTGCAACACACAACCAACACTGGCTACTGTGTGTGTGTGTGTGTGTGTGTGTGTGTGTGTGTGTGTGTTTGTGTGTGTGTGTGTGCGTGTGTGTGTGTGTGTGTCTGTCTTTGTGGCCATGTCATTCTGTCTCTCTGCAGTTCTCACCAAACTCATCAGTTTTTATCTCGTCGATCATGGGGTTCTCTCTGGCTGACATGGTGGATTCATCCAGTTTCACCTGCCGAATGACATGCATACTTTCTAAAACATACTTACTAACAAACACAACCACTTGCAGCCCCCTTGCTGTTTGGACTATTCGGTCATGTTACCTCATTAATCCTTACCTCATCTCTGTTTTCCAAGTTCTCCATCGAACACGTTGACCTTTCAACTCCTGAGGTACCTTGTTCAACTTCTACTGTACTGTACTTCTACTTTACTGTACTGTACAGATGACTACTGTACAGTAGTCATCCGCCTCTATCACTCCCCCCTCCACTCCCCTTCCCCTCTGCCCTCTTCACTTTCTCTCCCTCCCTTCTCTCTCACCACTTTGATCAATCCAGATGGTGTCTTCTCCACCTCTGGCTCTCGCAGTTCGAAGGAACGTCTGTAGGACAAACAAGGAGGCAAATTCAAATCTATCCGTAGTAGGTACTTCTACTGTGTCTCGATGGCAAGTGGGAAAAGTGTAGTTTTTGTGTAGCTTTCACCAGCTAGGCTATGTTGCATGACCACATGATACAATTAAAAAATTGGTACAGTGAAAGTTTGACGAAGTGCAATCACAAGCCTTTATTATTTTAATGGTCACATTCATGTTTGTATTACTGATATGGACTAGGGATTAATACTGGGAAAAGGGATCTCAGGATTTATAATTTTGGGGGAAATATGGATGATCTTTCAGGTGTAAATGTCAATCTATGCAAACACTAGAGTTGCATTTATAGTTCATTTACATTCACATTGACCTAAATACAATACAAGAGCAGCTCTGTAAACTATCTAATCTATAATGACATTAAACAACATCACACTAGCTCTGTATTCATGGCCAACATACACTATGAGTATCATTGTATTCTTGTTAGTATCAATGGAGTCCACTCCCCCCCCCTCTCTCTGTCTCTGTCTCTCTGTGTCACACACACTATGCATACTCCAGCAATAGGTTTGATGAGCAGAGGACCCCTGGACGTCCTTAACATCACAATTTGATGTCCTCAGAATTAGTTTGCAAAAATATGTCCTCAGGAATATCATAACATTTTATATAGCCTAACAGAATCGTTTCACTTTTTAAAGACTGTGTAAAGCAAATTCTGAGATGTGTTTCTGAACACATTACACACATTAGAAAGTCATGGCTGAAAACATGTGAAAAGACTGTATAACTATTTAATGTTGAATTGTGGAGTTAGACCGTTTTTCTATTTTTCACAATTTTCGCGTTCAGAATTTTATGGGCGGGGCTTAAATGGTATATGATGACGTAAGCGCTAACCCTTAGCATTGCCCCGCCCCTAACAACCAGAGTGCAGTTGCGTCACTGCTTGTCACGCTCAATCGCGAGACAGTTATTATTTGACAGTTGAGAGAGGCTCCACCCCCCTGTGCACAAATGGGCGTGGTTTAGCGGCATCAGCGGACACGCCCCCAGCGTCTCTGAGCTGAGAATAATGCTTATTTTTTTCACGATTTTGAATCCTAATTTTATATATTTGGCGACTTTTTTAATCATTCAAATTTGGCTGAGTGGTTAATAACACACCACATCACACAACTCTAACACATGTTTCCCTTTAGTTTACACGAACTTTAAAGGACCATTTTAATTTAAAAGAATAGCATAGTGGGAGTTGGTCCTTAACGCTATGAAACAGAGACCTCTTCTGGTGAGGAGTCGTTACTGCATCTGATTAGTGCATCGGATTCAGGGTTACAGTAGTCTCAGCCTCTTCTTTTCATTTGCACTACGTCACCATGTGACACATAGAAAGGCTGGCTTTGCAAGACTAGTTTTCCTGACACACACACACACACACACACACACACACACACACACACACACACACACACACACACACACACACACACACATTTGTGTGTTATTCACAGGCAGTCAAGCCAAACATAAAAACTGTGTGTTTTGATAGCAATGTGTAAGAACTTGGTGATGGACACCTAACTCCACTCTGACTGACAATCAACTGTCAATTGTCTCATCTATGTTTTGAAAACATGAGTGAAAAGCAAAGAGATATAGACCAAAATGAGCCCTTATTTCTGCCAAATCTTGGAAAGGCGCTCATATTTCTATCCATGCAGAAATCTTAAACCTGAACTATGTAACTTTTCTACTGCAGATATTTACTCCATTAAAACATATATGTAAAAGAAAGTTTCTCAAGAATAAATCTATCTATCCAGGGATGTTGTTCTCTATAAATCAACAGTAACTGTCTGAAATTTATAAATGAATGAGCTACAACTAAAGCCACTAGAGGTTGATAATGAAAACAATTACATAGTGCTAGTTTAATCTACAGATAACTAAGGTTATTATAATTAGACTCACCAACGTTTTTGGTTGTCTACAGTTGTGCATCTGTCAACCACACACAACAGACTAACAGTTAGAGTGACTTTGATTCTGACGGAGAGGGTTCAAGACCCACTGACCTTCTACAGTCGCTGCACAGTGAGGTGAGGAAAATAGAGATGATGATTAGGAGGAGAAGGGAGAAGACACCCAGGCCTGGAGACACGGAGCCAGAGAAGAGCAACCAGGAGCCCAGGGCCTCACCACCTACGGGGGCCATGGTTACTGAGAAGGAGAGAGGGGGGGGGGGGGGGGGAGAACTAGGCAATATAATCACACTTTGGTCACATGAAATTATTTAACACTTCATTAAGAGAGGAAGAAGTCCTTTTTGATTTTTTAAAATATTATTACATTTCATATTTTTCTTATATATTAAATGTATAACTAACAAAATGTATAACTAACAACTACTATATTCCAGATATTTGATTATGTATATTTGGTTAGCAATTCATGAAGTTGTGATAAGTCAGTCTACCTCAAGTCAAACTGAAAAGCAAGAGCAGTTACATTGTTTATTCAAACTATGTCTGACATGAGACCTATTTTAATTATAGGTAAATTGGTATTCCAAATGGGACAAAGCATTCATTGTATCTTTAATAAGGAAAATAATTTTGCCATTTGAAATACTGATATATGAGAGAGAGAGCGAAGAAATATGAGGAAAGAATCAGACACGAATGGCATTATACTAACAATCAAAGTCAGTTAATCAATGATCAACTTTTGAAGTTATTGACTGTGGGTGTGTACATTCTGTAAAACCACCCAACTGTGTGCAATCCTACTGATTGTCATGTGCAATTCTTTACCAATTCTGTGCCTTGGTTTAGATTACACATGTTGGCCTACACATCATTAATTCATCTTCTTTTATTTGAATGTGATGTGTAGTGGGATGTTATTACATATTTTAAGGTGAAGTAGTACAATGTTAATGTTAATGTTAAAAATGCATGTGATTTAAAGAAGAATTAACATGAAAATACGACTTACAAACTTGCACATACAAATCACCCACTTCAAATTTGGAATGAATTAATGGAATGTGGAGTAATTTCAGTCCTTTGCATTGAACAAGGCACATCTAAATAAATAAATTAATAACAATAATAATAACAATAATAATAGCAATAATAATAATTACAATATTAATACATATACAGTATATACGCACCCATGAAACCCACCCAACATTACAGGTGTCTACGGAGAAGACAACAGGGCAACGTATGGTTTCACAGTGAGAAGTAAAGGTAGAACAGAAAGCCCAGGTGAACAGGATAGTCTCTGGTCTGCGCCTCAGGCCTTGGGCGTTCTACTACTGTCTTCTGTTGAGAACGCACAAGCGCTTTTGTGGCGGTGGTGTGTGGAGCCCCAGGGTGACTCAAGACCATAGCCCCGGCTGTAGGCCTCCTAGCACAGCACTACAACTGCAAAGGGCCATGCATGCCACTTTAGCAACACATCTTAGACTGCTTGGCTTCTCAATTGTGTGAAAAACAAATAAAAGGGCTTTTTTACAGTACCCCATAATGGAGGCGTGATGGATCGAGTTATCAGTCGGAATAAGCTTGGTTGCAGTTATCAGTTCAGTGTTTCAAGTACAACGCACAATATTAATGTTAAAGGGTTGATGCTTATTATAACCGCTTTTTTAAATTATATTTAGTGAATAGAAATAGATCAAATAGAACATCTCTGAACATGCAAGAGCTAAAAGAGCAGATAGTTGAGAGATGCACAGTGAGCATGAAATTGAACAGTCAGCTGGTAGTGTAAAAAAAAGTGCTTCACTGCAGAAAAAACAAAAAAACAGGTTTCCTCACTAACAGCCTTGAATACACATGGAGACAGAGCAAACATCAAACAGGCCTCTGTTATTTGATATGTTTGCATGTTGTACTTCAGCTCCTCAATACAACTCAACAAAAGACAGAACAATCATACACATACTCAGTTGAAGAAAATACTGGACCCATTCTACACCACCAAACGATTTGGCAACACACACCCCAATGAAAGTTAACACTTGAATTTGCAGGCATGCTCAGTAGATACTTCTGTCCAAAGTCACCTGTAACCTGTTGAGTTTACTAAGTGAACATAAACTGAGAAATGAAACTACAACCCTGGCATTCTCTGGATTCCACAGAGATTGTGGAGTCAATAGAAAAATCCACTAATGATGCGTGACAGGGTGGTCTTTGGTTCATGGAGCATGTAGGTGGTAGGTAGGCTATCAAGGTGAAATACTGAACACACTAATAAAGAGTTCATAATGAGTTAAGAAGCACGATAGAGCTCCCACCCCATTTGAAACACAAAGAGAGAAATGTTGTTGTACTGTCAATGATATTGTTTATGAGACAATATCATGGATAGTATAATAGAAAGCTTCCAAAAATAGAAATACCAACGCAAGAAACACGACTTCTCTAAAAACCTCATGTTTTGCATGCACACACAACTACTACATATGCAACTACATTCAACGAAATTTCACACATACACATTTCACATATGTGAAATTGTACCAGACAGTAAATACAGTAAATTGACTGGTATAAATACTCACAATTTAACGCTTGATGGGTGAGACTTGAACTATGACCTCCCTAAGGAAAGCAGACGGACAGCGAGTGACTGTCAGGGTGGCGTCTATGGCTAGAGAATGAAACAGACCACGCCCCCCTCCGCTCGCTCTCAGTCTTCTGTACCACTCCCTTTCCATTGGCCTATGTGTAAACCTCTCTTTAATCCCTTCAGTTTCATTGAAGACAAAAGATTTTATAAAATAAAAAGATTAAAAAATCAGAATTTATCGTGACCTAGAATTTTCATAAACTTAAATTAATTCAATGCATTGAGTGGCAAACTGTATCTTTTATTGTACATACTGTACATAATTCCCTTTTAATTCAGTTTGACCCATTTATATAATTATGTTTGATAACCTTAATTATTATAATTATCATATTTTATTGTTGACTCAAGTTGTTACTTTTTTTATCGCCAGTTATTTAAATGAATTATCTCATGCCAAATAACACACATTGAATTGCATTGAATTAAATAAGTTATTGCTTCCTTGACAGCCATGCAGTCTGCATAAGGATGGGACCGCTCACCAGCATTGTTGTCAGAAGTTAGAAGGCCCCATAACAGCTTGGTGTTGTGGAATCTTATTAGAATATGTATGTGGGTTACACACACAAATTGGGACCCTGTGCTTACCACAACCACTGCCTGTGCAACATGCCATTCAGGCTGTGAGTCCGGACGCTCCATAAAAGAACTAAAAGATGTTTGTGGACCTACAGGCCCCTGTTGGGCCATCCACCTTGACCCTCTGGGAGCGGGCCAAAGCCTTTTCCCATTTCTATTGGGAATGATGGATGGATGATGATGGAATTGAAAACATTTCGCCATGGATGGTCTCCATTGTTGATAGTCATCCATACAGCACCAACAGCCCTTGATTAGGGCCCATATCATCTGAAACAATTAGGACCCTCCATTTTAAAATACAACATTACATAGCCCAGATAGGGAATATGTAGACCATTTGCTGCGTCCTGTGACAATCATCAAAAAATCATCGCAGGTAGAGGTTTCTACAGTTTCTTTTTAGCTCTCTAGGGCAGTGGGGACCGGGGACCCCTTGGGGGTCCGTGGCATATGGCCAAGGGGTCAGAAAAATACAAATAAAAAAAGTAAAAATGAAACAAGCATACCTTTGAGATAATTACTCATGGCATCAGGGACATAACTTGAAAGTTCATTGAGCCAGTCAGGGGAGCCACTGGTTCCGCACTTATCCACCTCTGGCTTGATCTTTCATCTGACCACCCTAGTCTTTATAGTTAAAATTCTTTACCTTGCCAGGCCCATGGACTTCCCATATACTTCCCAGAAATCATGGCCATATGGCCTCTTCAATCATGGTAGGTGTGCTTGTTCTCAGGGGATCAGGTTACTCATAGCATGTAGGATGCACAGCACAGACAACAGGCATGCATAAACACCACAGAGCGTATCTGTATTTGAATTGCTGTTCATCACTGAGCAGCATCACGGTCACACAAGTGACGAGTATAGCCCAGATGCATAGGACCAAACCGATAACCGATTTGTTATATTTGATACAGTATAGTTTGATATAATTAGAGCTGTGTGAATGTGTCAATAATCCTATTTTAAAGAGAACCAAACTTTCCAAATTAGTGTTTCAGGGTCTCATGATAGTTTTATGATAGTATGACCAACTGAAACATTCTTTATTGTATTTAATATATTGATATATTAATAATGTATAGCTGCCAGCCTGCTAGTGATATATATATGACTCATTGTCGGCCATCAATGACGTTTGTTTCTTTTATTCTTCTGGCTCCTTATGGAGCTTGTTCAGAGGGGCCACTAGTAATACCTCAAGGATTTTCTCCAAATGGAGTAGTAGGGATATAGGGATAGTAATGGGACAGGGTTTTAAAAGAAATAACAACAGTGACCCCTGTTGGCTGCCTAGCAAAAGTACACAATTGCCTGACAACTCTCAAAGAAAAACAATTGTAATGGCAACATTCCCATTTTCCTTGTTCCGCTACAGTTAGGTGATACGTTGGAATTAATTAATCAGAATAAATTAATGTCCAGTCCTGTATTTCCAGTTCAGCTTGTGATTTATGTAAAGGTCCTGTAGACAACTTTATTGCTTAAACGTATCAATATAAATGTTGACTGCACAGTGTAATGGCTACAGAATAATGACATCATCAGCGTTCAGATTGGTTCCCTATAAGCCTCGCTTTCACTATGCAGCTCTGTCTGCCACCAGGTACGATCTCCCAGGAAAAATGAAGGCTCAATACAGTACAAAGAAAACGTGTCAACCATTGCGTGTGCAACCAAACTCCGGTATCCCCATTAGGTATCCCCAGTAGTGGAAATGGCGGACGGTGGAACAACCAAAGTAAAGCCAATCTGATGTCTGACATCTGCGTATGCTATTTTTGCATTGAGTATACTACCTGAATAAACCTTATGTTGCAACTCGCCAGGCGATCCAGTCAGGCTACCAACCCAGTTCGCTTTTCTCAACACATACTAAAGAATTTTTATCTGCTTTGTCTCCATTATAGACTAAATGAATGAGTGAACTCAGTTTTCCTCCTAATGTTTTCTTCCCCCTCCCTTCTCCACCCCGACGCCAACCCCTGCTGCCGATATTTGTTTGTGCGAAGCAATACTCAAACTATGGTATTATTATGCATTGCACATCATTACAATAGTCTTTGCCTGTTCCCAAATAAAATTATGCCAATTTTGCTTTATCTCCTCAGTGAACATGTATCTTTCTTTATTATTTCCAAAGTGTTGATCGCTTTTTTCGCTGAGATTTCCAAACAAATGTGCGTCTTATGTTGTTTGTGGTTGCTAGGCTCTGAGGAAACGGAAAGCGATCTGGTTTGTCTTTGCGACAGCGGCACACAAATAATACCACTTGGAAACGCTAGGGGGGGGGGGAGTTGTCTACAGCTCCTTTAAGTTGAATGACATACCAGGTCATTGAAGCATTTGGTTGATCTGTGATTGTGGTTGTATGCACAAGCGTAGGAGCCTCAGGTGCTGTAGTATGAAGAGCGACAAAGTACATGTAGGGAGGAGTTCATGGTGGATGAATGGGTCACACACAGGACTTGCACCCAGGAGACTGGGTTTGTGTCCCGAACACCTTGTTATTTTTAGACTTAGTGGATTTATTATTTTCAGTAATTCTTTTGACATTATTTTCTACTTGGATATGTTCAGGCAACACAACTACTTTGATAGATTTAGGCAATACAGGGTTAGGTTTTAGGCTCTGTGTTAGGGCTAAAAGAAATATTATTATTATAATGCAACTTAATTATTATTAATTTTCATAAAATATTCAGGGATGTAGCCTCGGACGCCCACGCCTAACGTCGCCACTGACGCTAGGCCAGTGATGTGTTTAGTGATGTTTCTTAGTGATGCGTTTCTTTTTAAATCGTTATCTTTATTATAATACAAATACCACAATAAGATATACAAAAGATATCCAAAATAAACAAAAAGTCAAAAAAAGAAATCTCACAAAGAGAGAAAACAGCCATGTGGGAGTGGCTCATACTGTAAACAATCAAGTATAAAAAACGCCATATTTACACACATCAAGGGGCGAAAATCTGATATCAACTTTGGGGGTGACAATTACATGACATTTTCTCAAGAGCAATTCCTGAGGGGGACACCAAAAGTAGTGCTGTAACACAGCCTACGTTGTAATATGTTAAATGTATATTGAGGAACCATATTTACTACTACTGGATAATTGATAGGTAGTTAACTGAAGAGTTGTCCCAACTTGTTCAAATGTTTAAATCATTATAGTACTACTAATAATAATAGTTATAGCAGTGTTCCTTATCAGTGCATTATGTATGCAGGTATTTGTATTTACAACCAGCAATACTAAGAAAGGCCAGTAGGTGGCAATGGTACTGTATACTGTGTATGTATGGGTGCAGTTTTCGTAAATACAATGAGCATGGTGCGATTTCTTTTGGGTGTACGGTGTTCATTTTAGGACATCCTCAGATATCAGACTCAGGTGTCAGACATCAGACGAAAAAGCATCAGGTCTCAGGCGAAAAGGCATCAGAGTAAGCCAAAAGTCGTCAGGTCTGAGAAAAACCTCTGTCATCGTCAGACAAAAATGCATCACATTTAAGACAGCCTCCTACCAAAAGTATTCAGTCTCAGAAAAACCTCCGTCAAGTTTATGAAAAACCTTTATCAGAACAAACGGCATCAGACAAAACGGCATCAGAACAAACGGCATCAGACAAAACGGCATCAGAACAAACGGCATCAGACAAAACGGCATCAGAACAAACGGCATCAGACAAAACGGCATCAGAACAAACGGCATCAGACAAAACGGCATCAGAACAAACGGCATCAGACAAAACGGCATCAGAACAAACGGCATCAGACAAAACGGCATCAGAACAAACGGCATCAGAACAAACGGCATCAGACAAAACGGCATCAGAACAAACGGCATCAGAACAAACGGCATCAGACAAAACGGCATCAGAACAAACGGCATCAGAACAAACGGCATCAGACAAAACGGCATCAGAACAAACGGCATCAGAACAAACGGCATCAGACAAAACGGCATCAGAACAAACGGCATCAGACAAAACATTGTCAGGGAAAAAACAGGCAGATATTGGCCAGCAGAGGGGGCTCGTGTGGCAGAGGCAAAGGCTCTGGCAGAATCAAGCGCGTGGAAGAACTCCGAGGACAGTCAACAGGTCAGTCGAACGTTTTCTTAGAAGGTGAACTAATACAATTCATACTTTAATAATCAGTTTGACAGTATGTATGCACATAGCTAGCGCTAACCATTTTAAATTCCAGCCTGGTAGTAAAGGGCTGGCTTCGTGGTTCATTCAGTTTCCTCTCTCTCCACATTAGTATTGCTGTATAAACTGGGGACCTGCTGAACCAGTTGCGCTATGTGTATTCAGATAGTCGAGTGGTTAGCTCAGTGGCGCAAAAAGTGGGTATGCGCTGTATGCGGCGCATAGGGGCGCCGCATCAGGGGGGCGCCGAAGGGGGGGCGCCAAAGCGATGGATAACATTACCCTCCCACCCTCCGCCAACAATCGCGCAGCACCCCCCCCGTCAACAATCGCGTTATTGTACCCCCCCCCCCCCCCTGCCTGTTTTTTCCCTGACAATGTTTTGTCTGATGCCGTTTGTTCTCTTCTGATGCCGTTTGTTCTGATGCCGTTTGTTCTGATGCCGTTTGTTCTGATGCCGTTTGTTCTGATGCCGTTTTGTCTGATGCCGTTTGTTCTGATGCCGTTTGTTCTGATGCCGTTTTGTCTGATGCCGTTTGTTCTGATGCCGTTTGTTCTGATACCGTTTTGTCTGATGCCGTTTGTTCTGATGCCGTTTTGTCTGATGCCGTTTTGTCTGATGCCGTTTGTTCTGATGCCGTTTTGTCTGATGCCGTTTGTTCTGATGCCGTTTTGTCTGATGCCGTTTGTTCTGATGCCGTTTTGTCTGATGCCGTTTGTTCTGATAAAGGTTTTTCATAAACTTGACGGAGGTTTTTCTGAGACTGAATACTTTTGGTAGGAGGCTGTTTTCCTTAAATGTGATGCATTTTTGTCTGACGATGACAGAGGTTTTTCTCAGACCTGACGACTTTTGGCTTACTCTGATGCCTTTTCGCCTGAGACCTGATGCTTTTTCGTCTGATGTCTGACACCTGAGTCTGATATCTGAGGATGTCCTAAAATGAACACCGTATGGGTGGGATTTTATAATACATGGGTATACGGCGGTAAAAAACGACAGGAAGACTGGAACAGGTGGTAGGGTAGCTACTTTTGTTAAGGATGGGATAGGGTTCAATATTGTTCAATTAGGGAGGGAACATGAGTCCATAACAATAAAAATTTGGACAGGAAGATATGAGTTAGCGGTTATTAATTACTATAATCCATGTAACAGATTGAGTATTGTTGTGGTTGACGGTTTGCACACGGGGAGTTTGTGTTTTTGTTTTCCCCGTGCTTTGTGTTGCACTTGGTCTGCTCTATCTTCCTCTGCAGGCATTGGTTGTGGGCAGGTGCGGGGCGTGGCTGGTGGAGCTGGGCACTCACGAGACACACCTGGTTCTCATCATCGTTTGGACTCCTTTATTAGGCCGGCTCTAACTTCGCTTCAGCGCCAGAGTATTCCGTCACACACGGTACCAGTGGCTCACAGTTTGCTCGACTAGTATCTATTCCGTCTAGTGAGTTCGTTTTTTCGTGTTTTTTAGTTCGTTGGATTCTTACTTTTGTTATCCCCTTCCTCAGACCTCGACCTCTTACCTGTGGATCAGGGCTGGGGAATCTGTTCCACAAAGGGCCGGTGTGGCTGCAGGTTTTTGTTCAAACCAAGCAGCAGCACACCAGACATGACTCATTTAATCAACTGATCTCAGTCTTCAGAGAGCTGATTGGTCAAACTGTGTGCTCTTGGTTGGTTTGAACAAAAACCTGCAGCCACACCGGCCCTTTGTGGAACAGATTCCCCAGCCCTGCTGTGGATGGTCCTCGTTGTTCCGGTGTCACCAGTGCTCAGACTACCTCGCCTACCCGCTCCTGCCTCGACCCACATTGTCTTTATTTTTGTTTCGGGTGTTAGAATAAAACTTTGTTCTTCCTTGGATCCGAGAAACTTTATTAGCTAAACCTTAACAAGTATGGATATATTGAATATGGTACTGGGGGATGTGCAGGGGAAAGTAGTGTGGTGTGGGGACTTTCATGCACATAGCACGTTATGGGGGAGTGAGAGAACAGATGCGAATTGATCAATAGTGGAAGAATTTATGGATAAAGGTTAGTATGCATGAATGATGGAAGGGGCACAAGGTATGATTGTGTACAGAATAAGGAGAGTGTGAGTGATTTAACTTTAATGTCATGAGATGGCAGGTGTCACAGAATGGGAAGTGCTAGATGAAATGTTAATGGGCAGCGATCACTATCCAGTCATTAGTAAGGTTGGAGTAGAAATGCAACGAGAAGAGGAGGGTGCCAAGATGGAAAATTGACAAAGCTAAGTGGGACATCTTTCAGGTGTTGAGTATAAATAGTTTTGAGAAGTTACATGAAGGGGAATGGACAGATGTAGATGAGTGAAATAAGAAAGTAGTCACAGCTGTAATACAGTCGGCTAATGAGGCAATCCCAAGAGTATCAGGGGGCAGAAGTGTAAAGAGTGTACCATGGTGGGACGATAACTGCAGACAGGCAATAAGAACACGGAATAGAGCATTCAGGCTGTTAAAGAAACATCACACAATGGAGTCATTAATTCAGTATAGAAAATCACAGGCAGTGGTGAGAAGGACGATCAGAGCAGCTAAGCGGGCATGCTGGAGGAAATACTGCAGTGGGATAGGGCAGGAGGTACAGTTGGCAGATGTTTGGGGAATGATCAAAAAAATGAGTGGAATAAGAAGAAACATAATCCAGATGCTGAGGAAAGATAATAGAACAGCAATTAGTAGTTTAGAAAAGGCGGCGTTACTGGCTGAAACTTTGATTAAACTCCATAGTTCAGAAAATATTTCCGCAGAAGCGAAGCAACAAAGACATAATGGGCCCTATCTTGCCGGTCTGAAACGCAAGTATCAAACGCAAAGCGCAAGTGGCTTTGTGGGCGGATCTTGGGCGCTGTTGCTATTATGCCGGCGGGATAAATGACGCTTGCGCCCAGCGCAAATCTAAAATGGGTGGGTCTGAAGCAGCTACATTAGTCATAGGTGTGGTTTGGGCGTAACGTGCATTAAACCAATCAGAGCGTCGGCTCACATTCCCTTTAAATGCAGGCGCGCTTGTTCCATGGCGAGCACATCGCGCATTGCCACTACTGGACCCAGACGTGTCCAATCCCGCAGTAGCGCGCGCATGCCCATCAGAGGGAAAAATAATTAGTTATTCTGTTTAAATCTTTTCAGCTTTTCATTTTCCGTTGACAAAATGTAAATAAAGAAATGTCACAAAGACATACTTTCCGATGTTTTGGCCTCACTCTCACTGAATCACGAGGTTATAAATGCATGGTGATATACAGTATTTGCAATGTAGTCTAACATTAGACAGAGATTACTTTGCTTATAGACAGTGCTTGAAGTGGAAAAAAATAAGCGCCGGTACTGTGTACGACGGGGGGGGGGGGCGCGATCATAACCCACCCCGGACCTACGACCGACGAGGGGGTGGGGGGGCAGCCTGTGACAAGTGCCGGTACGCAAGAAAAAGTGCCGGTACGCTAAAGGGTAAAATGTAGAAGTGCTGGCTCTTCTGTCAAATAAGCTGAAGCGCATTTTCAGTATGCCGAATGTTCTTTCAATTACACCGCTTCGTGTTTCTGTGTGTTTTCGATTATAAAACATTTCACGCGCTGTTGCTGGCATAATAAAAGGTGTCATCCTGGTGTCCTTATATGTGTCTTGCGACTATTGGTCAAACAGGTTAATTTGATCCGTCATTACTATTAGCCTGAATATTTTGGGTAACTGTGTACGCTAGATTTATGCCTATTTTTTCACATATGTGGTAATATTTTTGCTTGTATGTATGGTTTGCAAAAATGGGAACTGCTTCCTTGTAGATGAGAGAAGCAAAGTGCACGTTGTACACACACTACATTATGGCCAGGGACGGGCGGCCATAGGGAGGTTCGGGAGATTTCCCGAACGGCCGGACGATTTCAGGCCGAGCCGGCCGGCCGTAATTATTTTTTTATTTTATGTTTTATTTTTTATTTTGCATATTATTATTGTTGGGCCAGTCCATATTTTTGGACCCCCCCCCCCCCCCCCCCCCCCCCCGTCAACAATCGCGCACCCCCCCCCCCCCCCCCCCCCCTCAACAATTGCGCATCCCCCCCCTGATTATGGCCAAGCATGCGCCCTTAAAATAGCGTCTGAATAAGCGCCACTGACTTTAGACGAGGTTTTTCCTGGTCTGTGGCGCAATTGTTTTCTGAAACTGCAGAATAGCACCAGGGAACGTTTGCGCCGGGACACGCCTCCTGTTTTCGCTGAACCGCCCACGGAGCGCACGTTCATTCCCCAAGCGCACAGGGGCAGCTGTTTACATTCCAGAGTGTAGACTGGCAATTAAGGAGAGAGCTACAGACCATGCTTCAGTTTATGCGGTTGAGCTCTTGGCCATTACACTTGCTCTAAGGCGGTTAAAGGGAGGCAGTAATGTATATGCACTAATAACATTAGATAGTTGTGCAGCTTTAAAAAGTATTAAAACAATGAAGTCATGTAGACAGGACCTAATTATGGAGATTCATCAGCTGTTGCATGAACTCCATAGCAGGGGGGGGACAGTCTGCTTTGTCTGGGTCCCAGCTCATGCAGGGGTTGAGGGCAACGAGGAGGTGGACATACTTGTGAAACAGGCAGTCAGATTACAAACAATAAACAACAACATCCCGTTAGGCAGAGCTGAAGGAAAATCAATCATAAAAATACAAATGCAAAAGGTATGGCAAGAGTATTGGGACATAAACGAGACAGGAAGGAATTTTTATAACATACAGAAGCAAGTGGGGGGAGGACGGGTGCTGAGCAGGAGCAGGAAGGAGGAGGTGGTCATCACCCGTCTTAGGCTGGGGCACACGGGGCTTAATAGCACATTATGTATAATTGGGAAACATCCCACAGGTAATTGTGGAAGCTGCAACCAATATGACACAGTACAGCATGTTCTGATGGAGTGCAAGGAGTATGAGAGGGAGAGGAGAGAGTTAACAGCAGGCATGCAAAGGGAGAAAATTGGTTTTACATTAGGAAACCTGTTGCAAAGGTCAGAAAATATTAGTAAACATGTAAGGAAATACTTGAGGGAAACAGGGTTAATGGAGTTGTTGTTTTTTGTTTTTTTGTTTCCTGCTAATTGATTGTTCCACACTCCAGTCCGGTAGGTGGTGGCAATGCACCTATATGTTGGATGCCAGCCGCCAATCAAAATCAAAAGAAGAAGAAGAAGGAAGTGCCAACATGCTAACGGATATCCGGGTTTTAGGACTCATTCCCTGCACCACTCTGTCCCTATTTTACAGGTCTAAAAAAGAGAGAACCTTTCATAATGTTGCCAAACAAAAACTCAACCAACTTCCCTGCCTATCTGTCCCCAGCTCTGCTCTGCTGTTTGTGTGCTATCTGTTGCCTGACGAATGACATTGTAGCGTCGCAAGCGTTGAGTCTTGGGGGGCTGGACATCCGGCGAGAGTTCAGCGGGTTCCGGGGGCTCTCAGTAGTTTTCCGATTGAGTGCGCCAGACATGTGTGAGGGTGTTGTCTCAATAAACGTTTGGATATAAACATTGCTTCTCTGCCTCCTGTTGTGGTCATTACACTGGTGTCAGAAGTGAACAACGACGAGAGTGAGCGAAGCGTTTTTAATCCGAGCAGAAGATTGCTGTGGAGATACGTCGTGGCGAGGCTACGGCGTTAGCTCCAGGCTAGCGGGTCATAAGGGCCATGTATTACCAGAAGGTGAAGGAGGAGGAGTGGGGGGCTGGTACGGTCGGACGGGAGGAAGACGCGTCCTGGGAGTTGGAACGAGTTTCGGTTGAAGCCAGAGATGGGCGGAGAGGAACTGCGGGGGAACTCCCAGACGACGCGGGAACGTCTTCGGGTCCCGCTCGGTCGGAGCTAAAGCCCGCGCTTCAGGAGGTAAACAAACATGGCAGCGGCCATGGTCCGGTGTCCGCGCTTTTGTTGAAGACGCCCAAGTACTCCGGCAAGTCGGATTGGGAGTCGTTTCATGCGCAGTTCGAGCTGCTGGCTGTTGCGGGAGGATGGACGGTAGAAGCAAAAGTGTTGCAACTGGCTTTGTGCCTCGTAGACGACGCGCTGTCGTGCCTGTTGCTGCTGTCCCCGGGAGAAAGGCCGGATTATGGGGCCTTAGTGGGGGCACTACAGAGGCGGTTCGGACAATACGTGAAGCCAGAGCTCCTGCGTAGCAAACTCAGTAGCCGCGGCAGGAAGCCGGGGGAGCCGCTGAGGGTGTTGGCTAATGACATTGAGAGCCTGACACGTAGGGCATATGCACATATGCCCCCCGGCGTGCAGAGCGAGCTGGCGCGCGACCAGTTTGTCAGAGCCCTTTTCCCCCCGGACCTGTGTGTCCAGGTATAATTGCAGCACCCCAGTACTCTGCAGGCCGCCTCGGAGATGGCCGTGGAGAGGGAGATTGTGTGGGGCGTGGGCACTGAGGGGGGCCAAAGAGCGAGTTCCCCGGCGGTGAGAGCAGTGGACACGGCCCAGAGCCCAGCGGAAGGGGAAAAGCCTGCGTGGGTGGCCGAGATTACGGAACTAATAAGGGCCTGTTGTTGAAAAATTGACCCCCTGAACGATTGTTGTGTAGACGACCCAGACTGTATTCTGCCACGTTGACAAATCCAGCTCATACTCCCCAAATGAATAAGATTACCATTAAAATGAATAAGTGTATTATAATTGAATTGGCCCCGATCTCCGAAAGGTTGTTGTTTGTCAAGCCCAGGTGTACATGAAATATGGATACATTAACTGTCCCGAAAAGACCCCGGCTGTAAATCCGAGAGCTGGAAATGAATTTAAGGACTGATACGGGCCTATACGTGCTTTGGAAAACTCTGCAGCAAAGCCAGACTGTCACTTATCGGGAACTGAAACGGACCCTACTGTCACTGAACTTTGTGTCACCCCAGAAATCAAGAACTGAACCATGACGGCTTCTGGGCAACGGCGCTCTCGCCATAAGGAACTACTCCAAAATAACCACTCACTGAAGTCTGAATGAGGAACATACAAGAACTAGCCGGGGGAGGGGGGCCTGAACCTGGCTATAAGAAGAGGACCGTACTCTCCCCCAGCGCGCGTCCGGGGACAGGCTCTAAGCAGAGAGGTGTCTCAGTCCTCTTGGGGACTTTTTGGTACCAAATCGGTTACGTGCCACTCTCACTCTGTGCTCATTTTGATCAGATGGTGTACTTTGTAATTCTACTTAATTGTTAAATAAATCCTGACACATAGGTGAAACCTCCTTCGTTGTACCGACCTTTTTTCTGTTTACCACCGTCCGTCTTATTATTTTCCACAACAGGCCGTGGCCCCGCAGCTGCCCCGCAGGCCGCAGCGCCCCAACCAACGTGTCTGTTGGGGGTGCGGTCAACCTGGACATTTGAAACGCCATAGGGCCCGCGCCAGGGGGGAGGCGTGGTCTCTGAACGGATGTTCCCCCAACCCCCTCACACCAGCGGTGCCAGCTACGGAGGGGCCACGTCACCGTCGGAGGAGACAGGCCTCACCCGTCCCAGAAGCAGACGACATCACAGCTTCCAGGATGGCGGTGGCGGGGGGAGGTCGCCGTGGCGGGAGTACCGGCCACCTTCACAGTTGGGGGAGACAGTCCACACCCGCCCCAGAAGCAGACGACATCACGGCTTCCAGGACGGCGGTGGCGGGGGGAGGTCGCCGTGACGGGAGTGCCGGCCACCTTCACAGCCGGGGGAGCCAAGCCACACTCCCCCCAGAAGCAGACGACGTCACGGCTTTCAGGATGGCGGTGGTGGTGGGACGACTCGGGGATGGGAATTCCTGCTATGTCCCCGTATCCGTGGAGGGGGTGCTGTGTTCAGCCCTGGTGGATCCCGGGTCGTCCGTGACGGTGCTCCGACCAGACGCGTGCCCAGCGTGGATCCAGTTGGAGCCCACGGAGGTGCAGCTCTGCACGGCCACCGGGGCGCTGGCACCCGTGAAAGGTACGGGGAGGCTAACCTTTACTTTGGGGGGTCAGGACATAAGCCTCCCAGTGTGGGTGGCTGCGGTGCAGGACACATGTATTCTGGGCTTTGACTTTTTGAAAGCCGCAGGTTGTCGGCTCGACCTGTTTGAGGGCACGGTGAGTTTCTGAGGGGGGGCGGGGCTCGTTTCGGTGCCCTTTCGGTTTAGGTTCGGGCCCGTCAAGGCGGCCCATCCCTTCAGCGGTGCGTGCGGTAGAGCCAGGGGCCAGAAGTCCTCTGCCCGTGGTGCCTGTACCCAGTCAAGCCGTGGGTGTCCCCCGGGCGGCCCTGTCATGGCACTAGAGGAGGAGGGGTCCTCGCTGGCCGTGAGGGAGATATGGAGGAAGAACTGTGAGGGGCTGGACGTCCAGCAGCAGGAGCTGCTGTGGCAGTTGTTGCTGTCGTTCCGGGGCAGTTTTGCCATGAGGGAGGACGAGGTGGGCCGGACGCACTTGGCGCTGCACAAGAGACACCGGAGATGCCCGGCCTATCAAGTGCCGTCCTCGGCGCCTCCCTCTGGCACATCAGGAGGTGTGTGACCAGGCGGTGGAGGACATGCAGCAGGTGGGCGTAATTACGCCTTGCGACAGTCCTTGGGCGTCGGCCGTCGTACTGGTCCCCATAAAGAACAACACCTGGCGGCTGTGTCCGGACTACAGGCCGGTGAACGGGGTGACCAAAAAAGACTCGTACCCCCTGCCGCGCATTGACGGGTCCCTGGACTTGGTCTCCAGGGTCGTCCTGGTTCTCCGCTTTGGACCTCCGTAGTGGGTACTATCAGGTGCCCCTCTCCCCAGAAGCGAGACCCAAAACTGCTTTCTGCACAGGCCGGGGTTTGTGGCAGTTCAAGGTCCTTAGTTTCGGACTATGTAACGCCCCAGCCACCTTCACCCGGTTGATGGATTGGGTTTTGTCGGGCATCCCCCGCCAACAGTGCCTGGTGTACTTGGACGATATCCTAGCACATGGCAGCTCCTTTTGCTCCGCCCTGGAGTCCCTTCGCCGGGTGCTGGAATGCATATGCGCCACTTTATGCGCCGAGAGGTACAGTTCTTGGGGCACATGGTGGGGGGGGGAAGGCATCGGCACCATGGAGGCAAAAGTGCAGGCGGTGGCGGGCTGGCCCACCCCGGCTAATCAGAAGCAGCTGAAAAGCTTCCTGGGCCTGGCTTCCTACTACCGGAAGTTTGTACGGGGTTTTTCATGCTTGGCAGCGCCCCTGTATCAGCTACTGCAGAAAGACAGGGACTTTGGGTGGACCGAGCAGTGCCAGGGGGCGTTCTCCAGTCTTCAGTGTGCCCTGAGCAAGGCCCCTGTGCTGGTTCCAGCTGACCCCTCACTACCCTTCTTGCTGGACACCGATGCAAGCAGTGTCGGGGTGGGAGGGGTGCTCTCAAAAGTGGGGCCGGAGGGAGAGAGAGTAGTGGCGTATTTCAGCTGGGCCTTTAACAAGGCGGAGCGGGGCTACTGTGTTACCCACAGAGAGCTCCTGGCCGGATGTACTGGGCCCCTTGCCCCGCTCGGACGGGGGTAACCGCTACGTCCTCGCGGCCATAGACTACTTTACAAAGTGGCCAGAAGCCTATGCCCTCCCTGATCAGGAAGCGGAGACCGTGGCGGACGCCCTGGTGGGGGGGATATTCAGCCAGTTTGGGGTACCGGAATCCCTACATAGCGACCAGGGGAGAAACTTTGAGTCTCGAGTGTTTGGTGCTATGTGTGAGCGGCTAGGTATTCATAAGACCCGCACCACTCCTCAGAGGCCGCAGAGCAATGGGCTGGTGGAGCGATTTCACCACACTATGGGCCAACAGCTGGCCATTCTCACCTCCCAGCACCAGAGAGACTGGGATAACCACCTGCCCCTGGTGCTCATGTCTTGCCGCTCCGCCGTGCAAGAATCATCGGCATGCACGCCGTCCCTTCTCATGCTGGGAAGGGACTTGCGCACCCCTGCCGAGCTGGCGTTTGGTCGACCCCCCGATGCTCCAGACAGTCCCCCGGGCCCGGAATATGCCCGGAGGCTCCAGGATCGCCTGGAGTCGGCCCACCTGTTTGCCCAGGAACAGCAACGGAGGGCGGGGGTGAGACAGAAATGTAACTATGACGTGAGAAGCTGGGGCAGGCATTTTCAGGCGGGGGAACTAGTTTGGGTTTTCAATCCCCAAAGGAAGAAGGGGAGATGCCCGAAACTGGACAGCCCTTGGGTGGGTCCCTGCCGGGTTCTGGAGAGGCTTTGGGAGGTGGTGTACCATTTGCTCATGCCTCCTAGGGGAAGGCCCTTCACCGAGACTGGCTGGCTCTGTATCAAGGAGGTGCAGCCCCTCAGGCCCAGGGGAGTGGTGTTTCTCCTCGCGGTCAGCCGGACACCCCACAGCACCTTCCCCTCCCATCGGCTGATAACCCCATGCCCTTTACCCCTGTGTTCCTGGGAGGGGGCCCTCGCCGGCCAAGGAGGCTACCGGGACACTTGAGAGACTTTGTCTGTGATTTGTAAAAAAAAAATAATAATAAGTGATTGTAAAAGCACATTGTTGAGTCCTGCCGGTTGCTGTTGCACTGCGGGGGTCGGGTAGCTCCTTAGGTTAAGGGACAGGGTGGTTGGTTGTGGGTTATTGGGCTGTCCCATTTTTATGTTGGTTCCTCGGGGCGAAGAACTTTGTGTAGTGGAGATAATGTAGCGTCGCGAGCTATGAGTCTTGGGGGGCGGGACATCCGGCGAGAGCTCAGCGGGTTCCGGGGGCTCTCAGTAGTTTTCCGGTTGAGTGCGCCAGACATGTGTAAGGGTGTTGTCTCAATAAAAGTTTGGATATAAACGTTGCTTCTCTGCCTCCTGTTGTGGTCATTACAACATCATTATGAAACATTTCCATTAGCATTTTACTTCTTTCTTAAGAACATTTTATCAACTAGTCTTTGATATACATTAGGCTACTATGGTTCTTACTTTGCGTTTTGATGTACTGAAAAATGCTCTGATGGCTGTCTTTTTTCTGCCATGTTCTACCTGGCTGGCCCCCCCCCACACACACACACACACACACACAAAGTGCTATGGTGCGATGAACTGGATAAACCTCCCGTTAGCTACGTGCATTGTGTCTTCAGACGGTAGACCCTCCCCTTGCCAGCTAACACTACATTACATTATGGCATCACTAGCTTCCTTCATTGACTCGAATTCAAGCTGCTTTGAATTTGCTGCAAGCTGCAAACACTAGTTGATGTTACTGTAGCTAGCTAGCAAACGTCAGCTAACCGCTAGCTAACATAAAGAGTAGGGATGTCCGATATTATCGGCCCACTGATATTATCAGCCGATATTGGCATGAAAAATCAATATCGGAAAATATCGGTATCGGTTTTTAAAAAAGCTCAAAATGACTAAAGTGGCCTATGGCATGTTATACCTTGTTGGAAAGCTCTAATTGTCCTGAGTCGAATGCAAGCGACCATTTTATGTTAGTACAAAGACAGTGTGAAATAAATAAACACTTTGTTTGAAACCATTTCAGACATCTGTTATGTTTCAAGTGAGGACGTGGTTTGATGACATCATCAAACGCGCCGCGCCGTCTCAATAATGAGCCTGGGCACGTGCGGCCGTGTAGTGGGACGCTAGTTGTAGCTGTAGTTATGTCGGTGGTTTGGAATTATTTCAAAGTTTCTACATTGAATAGTAAAATTGAAATTAGTTTTGGTGTAAAACACGGCCGCATATATTGGTATCGGTATCGGTTGATATCGGTATCGGAAATTAAGAGTTGAACAATGTCGGTTATCGGTTATCGGTAAAAAAGCCAATATCGGACATCCCTAATAAAGAGTGACCTGTAATTCAATGCAGCAAAAATGAAGACAGGTGATGAAGTGTTTTATTGTATTGCGTGGTAGAAGTAAAGAAATGTCTAACATATCCTTCCTTCCTTGGAGTCAGCCACTAATAATTGGCGACACCAGCGTCAGATACCCACACATGCACTTTGCTGAGGCCTGGTGGGGGGGTGGGAGGCAGTGGATCAAACCATTGTGAGGCAAAGGGTGGGTCACAATCTTTTGAAATTTTAAAACACGTTTATAATGAGCACAAGTGCTTTCATTGCATATTGTTAATATTATTGAAATTACTTAGTTATGTTTACAGTGATATATTCCCCCCCGGGATTTCCGAAATTTTCCGCACACATCCAGGGTTTTACCAGCTCTCTTATTTGCCAAATGTTCAATGTAACAATATTTTCTCCCACCAAACAAACTGGACAAAGGTTTGTTTTTTAGAAAACCTATATTTGTGCAGAACATATCAAGTATAAATATGGGAGCAATCTGATACAATTCTGTATCCAGTTGTTTATAGTCACTGTAGTGGCAATTGAACAACAAAAAACTTAAGGGACTTTGAAGGCATTTCCAACGCGTGGTGGTGTGAAAAATGTCTGCCATGGAAGATGCATTTGACACTTTATTTACATATATTTGAAAACACCTACAAAAGCCAGGTGCACTGAATGAATGATTTATGAACGAGCGCTTAAATATGAAACAAAACAAAAAAATAATAACACGACAGGACTAAAAAAGCAGATGACCACACATTGGGTGCTTCCCAAGTCTCTTAAATTGCATCCAAGTTTCCCTCACTTGCGTCCTTTCCTTGCATCTAGTCCCTCCCACCGAGGATGCTGGAGGACGAGAGACACAAGGAAACCATGCGAGGACAGAGGAAACAAGTAAATATGTTTTTAGAGAAAAGAGACGTCCTTACCTTTATGGTATTATTGTTTTATGGTTTTATTGCTTATCTTTTTGCTTTTCTTCCATTCTTTACTTGTTGCTTGCCTTGTTGTTTTTTTCATTGTAACTGTTCCTATTCTTATTTATATGGAAAGCACTTTGTAACTTTGTTTTGAAATGTGCTATAAAGTTATCATATCAAGAAGCATAAAATAATGGGCACTTGTACTGTTTCGCTGCCATTGTAGTGGATAAACCACACTTTAACAATCCTAACATCCCACGTCTCTTATTCGATATTTCCTTGCTCCTCGATCCTCGCTTGAATCCCCAAAGTTCCTATTTCTGATCCAAGGAGCAAGGAATCGAGAATGAGGAGGGATCTCTGAGGAGCTATGAGCGAGGATACACGAGAGCAGCCTTCCCGTAACTCTCCACAGCAGAACGCCATGATGTTAATAACTCCGCCCCTAACATTTCCCCTAACAAATTTGAATGAGATGGCCTGTTATTTTATGCTTTTTGATATAATAATCATAATAATAATTATAATAATAACTTTATGTATATAGCACTTTTTAAAACAAAGTTACAAAGTGCTTTCCATAAAAATAAAAATAGGAAGAGTAACAGTTACAATAAAAACCCAACGAGGGAAAGCATCAACAAGTAAAGGAAAGAGGCAAAAAGCAATAAAACATAATTTCTCTAAAAACATATTTCCTCATTTCCTCTCCCCTTGCATGGTTTCTTTGCATCCCTCAATGCATCCTCGGTGGGAGAGACTAAGATGCCAGGAAAGGACGCAAGTGAGGGGAACGTGGATGCACGAGACTTGGGAAGCACCCTCAGTGGCTACTGTGATTACCTGCTTATGCCCTCTGGTGCGCAGGTGATGTAATACAGCAATATTTACACAACTTTCCACACACAACATATAGCACACATCAAAATTGGCTACATCACACTGGCCCCTAATTTTTACTGTAAAATAACGTAACAATTCCACACCATACAAACAATGGAGCCAATGACAAGTCAATAGTGCAAGTGTGTGTTTTCAGTACATAATGTTCATGTTTGTATCCATTGGGTCCAAGGTAACCCCAATGTTGGGATATGGGTTTTACATGAGCCTTAGTCAGCTTGCTGCAGAAGATAGATGTTTGTGACCAGTCGCACCAGTATGTTGCATTTGGTATGGACCTTAACAGATCGCAGCAGTCCCCGAGTGTCAGGAAAGGTCTGCAGAACCTTCCCCAACAGGATCTGCAAGGGGCAGTAGATTCTGCTACAAAGAGAATATCTCCTGTGACAAAGCTTCTCTTGGACCACCGTTGTCATTCCTGTAACAGTGGTAAGTACTCCCAAATCCATCTGTGCCAAAAGAGATCTGAGAGGAATTGAACTTGCCTCCAGGTGATAGAGCAGGTTTGCCTTTCAACAAGAGGATGTGTTTTGGAGTCAGGGGTTCGAGACCTATAGGATCATCTAAGATTTTTCTGATGGGACTGTGGTGAATCTGCGTAGTGCATGGATGCAAGAACTGGTGTCTAATGAGTATACCATTTCCAAATGCAATGCCCTACTGGCCATGCACGTGAAGATAACTCCATAGCACTTGATGAGGTTGCGGCCTACCTTCACCTCAAAAGGGCCACAATAATCAACGCCCACATTTGTAAATGGTGGGACGTCAGGTTGAAGACTTTCTTTTGGAAAATCTGCCATCTTTTGTTCACCCAGCTTTCTCCTGTAACATCTGCAAATGACAACAAGAAGAAAGGATCTTTCTGGTATTTGCGCAGCATTTGCGCTGGTGATTCAATACTGATTTTCTTTACTCTAAATGTTCCCATTTTCAAAGCAGTTATTTCATCACTGAACTTTTCCAGTTGACAGTATTGAATGATGGCACTTTCGGCTGTGTCAATATCTTCAAGAGACAAGGTTTTCTTTGTATCAACGTACCTCCATTGTGAGATTGCGGAAATTCTATTGGCCATAAAGTTCCTGCTGTACAACACTGTTGTGCTGTCCGTCCAGAAGGTTGAATTTTCCTGCTCTAGTTGCAATTCTGGTTTCAGCATCCTGTCATCCCACACTGCAAGCACAGTGGCTGTTAGTTCCATCCTTGTGATTGTGACAGGCAACTCATGCCTTTTGTAGAATGAAGGCTACATGAATCTTCTCCTTGTCATTTTGAAGCCTCAGGTATGAAAATGTGCCATAACCATCCTCGCTAGTGTAACAGAAGAGCGCACTTGAACGGAGTTAAACAGCTGTTCTCCGCCCCGCCTACCACTTAAGTGGCAACTGTGCGGCATAAGTAAGCAGCAAGGGTTCATGGGAGATGGGCGTCGTTTCTGCTGGGACCATTCGTGGGGGTTGTCTGTTCACTGGTCCCTCGTGCACCGTGTGCTTTCGCGTACAGCGTCGGTGGCGTGCGGTATTCACGGGGTTACACTGCCTCGTATGGTTGGCTCATCAACTGTGTTGAGCGTAATTTCCTAAATCTCGCAGCATTCGGACGCAGTGCTCCTCTGTCTGGGTTTCCATCCGTCTGTCTCCCCTTGCTCGTCACACGGGTCGGTGGCTTGCTGTTCTGTTCCCGTTCGCTGTACGGTCGATGTGCGTGCTGTCGGGAGACCGTATCTCCCAGCCCATAGCCTGCTCATCTCAGCTCGGCTAGCTCGCTAGGATACTAGCCACCGTGAGCTAGGTGTTATTGCTCGGGTTTCGACTCACTGTCTGCGTGTGCATGTGTGTGTGCTTGTGCTGTGGCTCTTTCGCTGCGCGGCCCGTCCTCCTTGCAGTCGGTAGACTGTATCTCTCTCCCCCTGGCCTGCCTATACTAACACTGCTAGCTAGCAGGGATATTAGCCATCGCTAGCTAGCTTGCTACCCATTGGGGTCTTTGGCTCAGGCTGTGAATGTGAGTGTATGTAGTGCCGTGCTAGTCGTGGGTTTATTGTGGCGCATGTTTGTTTTGTATGTTTGTTTGTGTTAACATAAGTGTTGTGGCCCTATTGTTTGCTGGCTTTCCCCCTCTACTGGAGTAACTTCCCTGTTCCTTGCATGTGCATGTACGGTTGTTCCTTTCATCTGTCTTAAGTTACTTTTTCTTGATTTGTAGTGGTTTGTTTAATTTGTCGTATTAATTAATTTGTGTTGGTTTGTAGTGAACAGTCTGTGTTGGTTGTTTTGCAGGGAGTTACCACCCAGGAGGTAGGGTATTGTCCTTATATAGTAAGCCACTGTGGATGTATATGTATTCTGTGCATTTTAATAGTTAAATAAATAAATATTTTTGTACAATCAAACCTTGTGTCCTTCCTCCAGTCCTCAGACTACCAAGTAGACCTTTACTGGCTATGTCACAATTGGCGCTGTGAGAAGGATAGTCTGACCTGGAACAGAGACGCAGGGTTTGTTAGGTGTATATAATACATGTCATTATTGGGTTTATTTACTTTTGTTTATTTTTTTTTCTCGTACTCCCCATTTTTTTAAACTATCCGTGGTACCTTTTAAACAGTCTGGGAACAGAACAGCAACTGCTGCCTTTGGGTAGAACGCTACAGTCCACCTGTGGTCAAAGTCCACTCCGTGAACGATTTTTGAGGCAAGTCTATCTCTCTGTGTACAATTATGGAGGAGGAATTAAAACAGCTCAGAGAAATGGTCATGCAACTAAAAACTGATAACGAAAAGCTGCGTGAAGAACGTTCAGCTGCAGGGCCGTCCTCTGTAGAGCCACCTAGTGGTAATCTGCCACCAACTAACCCGGTCAATCCCCATGTCACAGAGAGACTTGTGTTTGTGCCACGAGACCGAAAGTGTCCTTCCTTCAATGGGAAGTCTGGCATTAGTATAGATGAGTGGGTAGAGGAAGCACAGGCATGTATGCGTGCCCGGCACCTGACCACTACTGACCAGGCCTTTTTCTTATATGATCATCTTGTGGGCGAGGCAAGAGAGGAGATCAAATTTCGGACTAGTGCAGAGCGTAAGGACCCAGACAGAATTATTGCTGTTTTGAGAGAACTATACGGGTGTTCAAAGTCCTATGTCGCTCTTCAAGAGGCATTTTTCTCTAGGAAACAACAGGAGGGGGAGACCCTACAAGAATTCCCTCTGGCGCTAATGACCTTAATGGACAAGGTTAAGCAGTCGGCTCCTGACGCTGTTCCAAATGCAGAGGTACTATTGCGGGATCAGTTTACAGAGCATGTCCTAGAGGGCGCTTTGCGTAGACAACTAAAGCAGCTTGTACGGAGGCAGCCATTATCAACTCTGTTGGAGGTGCGAAGAGAGGCAGTCCGATGGGAACTGGAGGGCTTGCCAGGGAACGCTAGAGAGCGGAGCCACTCCTTGCCATCCATCCAGGGTATTCAGTTTGGTGTGCAAGGAGGATCACGCTCACCTGTGGTTAGCCAAGCACAAGATGCAGGGTTGGGCGAGCTTAAAGACATGTTAAAACGACAGCAAGAGCAGTTGAATCACTTGACTCGCAGCATGTCTCTGATGCAAACAGCTCCTCAGTCTCACCGTACTTACAACAACCAGCCTTTGATTTGTCGTAGGTGCCAACGCCCTGGGCATTATGCACGGGAATGCGATGGAGAACGTGTTCCCTTTCGACCCCCACCCCTTGCCCCTACTGCTCGAGCATCCAGCCAGGGCCAACAGTTTTCTGCACCGGCGGAAAACTAGCTCCACCCAGACTGCAGAGCCACAGTTTGGGAGGGCAACATTTTGGCTCAGAACAGTTTAGTCGTAGGTCTGCACTGATTCCTAGCTTGATGTCCTCATGTCCGCATTTGGATGTATGTATTGGGGGCGTCCATGTACCTTGCTTGATAGACACTGGGTCTATGGTGTCCACGATCACAGAAACCTTTTTTTACAAACATTTTGAGCCAATCGGGCGCAGCAGCATTCAGCCATGCCACTGGCTTCAGTTGCGAGCTGCCAATGGGCTGGCTATCCCTTATGTGGGCTACACAGAGTCTGACGTGGAGCTTTGTGGTAAGCTAATGCCAAAATGTGGGATCCTAGTAGTTAAGGACCCTCCTAGTGGGATCTCCAAGGTCCCTGGGGTGCTTGGCATGAATGTCCTCAGTAAGTGCTATCGGGAATTTTTCGAACAACACGGCCAGTCCTTGTTTGAAGTGCCATCACTTACCCAAGCCCCAACATCACTCTTGCAAGCTTTCCAACACTGCCATCAAGTGGAGACCCAGCCCCCTACTGACTTCGGCCGGGTGAAGGTAAGGGGTAGGAAAGCCTGCCGTGTCCCCGGTGGTTCCATGATGTTGGTTCCCTCAACCTGCTCTGCTCAGTATGCCAGTGGTATTGTTTTGTTCGAGCCCTCAGAGTTGGGCCTGCCTCCAGGGCTCCTGGTGTCTCCGTCCTTGGTTAAGGTTGAGAATGGCACAGCCTCCATCCCAGTGGTTAATGTAGGCAACACTGATGTTTTGCTGTACCCTCGCACCTCACTGGGTACATTGCAGGGTGTCCATGTGGTCAGTTTGCCTGCTGGAGTGAGGGAAGTCCCGCCTGTCACCGCCGTGGTCGCAACCCATGCAGTCCAGGTAACCAAACCTACCATCAAGGAGCAGATGGAGAAAATTGAGTTACCCTTGTTAGCCAAGGCGGAGCAGGAACAGGTTCAGGCTTTGCTTGGGAGATACCAAACAGTATTCTCTGCCCACGAAGGAGACTTGGGCTGCACCAGCTTGTTGTCTCATGACATTCCACTGTTGGATGATGTGCCAATTAGACAGAGATATCGTCGGATACCACCGTCCGACTACGAGTTAGTAAAATCCCATATTAATCAGCTGCTCGAATCCCAAGTCATCAGGGAAAGCTGTAGCCCATATGCGTCACCGATTGTCCTGGTGAGAAAGAAAGATGGCTCACTATGGCTATGCGTTGATTATCGTCAACTGAACTGTAAGACCCGCAAGGATGCGTTTCCCCTACCTCGTATCGAGGAGTCGCTGGACGCTCTGACAGGGGCCAGTTGGTTTTCCACTATGGACCTGGCTAGTGGATATAACCAGGTACCAGTCACGGAGAAGGACAAGGCTAAGACCGCCTTTTGCACCCCATTTGGTTTGTTCGAATGGAACCGAATGCCATTTGGGCTCTGCAACGCTCCCTCAACGTTCCAGCGACTGATGCAACGGCTTTTTGGGGATCAGCAATGCCAGTCATTATTGCTTTATCTAGATGACATAGTTGTATTTTCCACCACGGTACAACAACATTTGGAGCGACTAGACCTAGTGTTGACTCGTTTACAGAACGAGGGACTCAAAGCCAAACTGAGCAAATGTACCTTCTTTCAAAAAAAGGTACTCTACCTGGGCCATGTAGTGTCTGATCAGGGTGTTGCCACAGACCCTAGTAAGATCGAGGCAGTAGCTCAGTGGCGCCATCCTAACACGGTCTCAGAGCTGAGATCATTTCTTGGGTTCGCTAGTTATTACAGGCGGTTTGTCGAGGGATTTGCCAAATTGGCAGCCCCTCTACATAAACTAGTGGCTGAACACACTGGCCCTAAGGGAAGACCTATTAGAAAAGCCCAGGCTGACCATAGCTTTGCCAGGTCCTGGACCGAGGTCTGCCAGGTCAGCTTTGAGGCCTTGAAAGGCAAGCTGGTGGCGGCTCCGATACTCGCCTACGCAGATTTCTCCCTGCCCTTTGTCCTGGAGGTGGACGCCAGCCACGGGGGCCTGGGCGCTGTCCTTTCCCAGGAACAAGGAGGTAAGGTACGGCCAATTGCCTACGCAAGCCGTGGTCTTCGGCCCACTGAGCACAATATGAAGAATTACAGCTCAATGAAATTGGAATTTCTGGCGCTCAAGTGGGCCGTGACGGAGAAATTTAGGGAGTATTTGTGGGGGAATCGGTGCGTAGTGTACACGGATAATAACCCCCTCAGCCATCTCACATCAGCCAAGCTAGGGGCTACAGAGCAACGATGGGCAGCAGAACTTGCATCGTTTGACCTTGAGCTGAAATACCGCCCCGGGAAAAATAATCAGAATGCTGATGCCCTCTCACGGCAGAACCCAGCCAATCCTGGGGTAGACACCTTGATCATGGCTACTACAGTTCCAGCCTCCCTTACACATGTAATGGCACAGCAATCCCATCTGTTAGTGACTCAAGACCTGATCTCAGTCTTCCCCAGTCATACTCCAGCAGACATGCGTGCCCTGCAGCAATCTGACCCTGTAGTAAGCAAGGCCTTTGCATTTTGGAAACGGCAGGTGCGACCTGGTCCAGGGGAGCGTCGCCAGCTTCCAAAAGAAGCCTTGATACTGCTTGGCCAATGGAAACGGTTGACTACACAGGATGGCGTGCTCTACCGGCGGGTATTTCGTCGGGATGGGGGCGAGGAGGCATCCCAAGTAGTTCTACCGAGTACCTTAAGGGAAGCAGTGCTGACTCAAGCCCATCAACAGCATGGACATCAAGGTATTGAACGCACCACTGAACTACTACGGTTGCGGTGCTATTGGCCTGGCATGTTTGCAGACGTTGTGCGATGGTGCCGGCAGTGTGAGAGGTGCCAATTGGCCAAGGATACACGACCAGCCACACAGACTTTTATGGGTCATTTGTTGGCTGCTCGGCCAAATGAGATTTTGGCTATTGATTTTACAATACTAGAACCTTCTTCGTCAGGTCCTGAGAACATCTTGGTAATGACTGACGTTTTCACAAAGTACACCTTAGCGGTACCGACTAGCGACCAGCGGGCGGCTACAGTTGCGAGGGTTATCGTAGGGGAATGGTTCTATAAGTTTGGCGTGCCTTGTCGGATTCACTCAGATCAGGGAAGGAGTTTTGAATCAGTACTCATTCAACAACTTTGTGGTCTGTACGGGGTGCAAAAATCTCGCACCACTCCTTACCATCCAGCCGGTAACGGCCAGTGTGAGCGGTTCAATCGTACCCTCCATAACCTACTGCGTACTCTGCCGGTGACTGCAAAACGGGATTGGGCAAAGTGTCTCCCCCAAGTCCTGTTTTGCTATAATAGCACCCCCCATCAGGTAACTGGGGAATCCCCACACTTCCTTATGTTCGGCCAGGAGCCAAGACTCCCTATTGATTTTCTGCTTGGCCGTGCCACAGAACCAACCAGTGGGAGTGTAAATGAGTGGGTCTTGGAACACCAAACTCGGTTACGAATAGCTTTTGAAGGGGTACGGGAACGCTTGCAGGTAGCAGCTGACAGTCGCAAGGCCCGGCATGACATAAACGTGCATGATGCACCCCTGGAGGAGAATCAACGGGTTTATCTCCGGGATCTAACTGTGCGGGGCAGGCATAAGATCCATGACCTGTGGAGTCCAGTGGTGTATCAGGTGGTGAGAGCACCTGTAGAAGGAGGCTCAGTTTATGCCATAGCACCGGTGGGAAAACTACAGCAGCTAAGGTATGTCCATCGGACATTGCTAAAGGCTTGCGTGGCGATGGCATCTCCAACTGCCAGCCCTCCCAGTCACTCACTGTGGAGGGTTTATGTGGAGTGTGTGTTGTTGGTGGCTGGTTTACAGCCTCACCTGGCCTGAGTCAGACTGATTGGACTCTGGCTGGGTGGGGCTGCACACCTGTGGTGCATGAGCAATCATGGCACCCAGGATAAACCAGCCATCAACACACACACTCGAGGAGGAGCACTGTCATGACAAGGAGTAACATCAGCTCGGCGTATAACATCTTGCCTTAATCTCTAAATAAACACCTTGAACACCATCTACCCGTGTCCTGTGTCGGAGGGCCCCAGGAAGAAAGCCACTTCGGTGGCGTGTGGCCGGACGTTACCCCGCCACACTGGCGCCCAACGTGGGGCTCCTCCGACCAGGACGGGACACGGAAGGGCTGTCCAAGCTACACTGGAGCCACCAGCCGCGGCAGAGGACAGCCACCCCAGCACCAGCTCCCCCTGAACGGCAGCGACGGCCAGCGGAGGAGCGGGGAGGCAGCGCAGCGACCGCCACCGGCAACCGTCTGCAGCTAGCCTCCCCCGGATCCAGCCTGGAGCAGCCCAGGCCAGCCGCCCCTCTGCCAGGGGACCAGGAGCCCAAGGCCCCATGCTCCAGGAGGAGATGGGAGGGATCGTGCCTCGTCGCCCTGGTGGAGGGGGGTGACTACGAACTGTTCCAGGCCCTCCGAGAGCTACCTCCGCGGCCCAGCTGTCGGGCCTCCGCCGAGCCCATCCAGCCAGCCCCTGCAACCAGCTACCCCAGAGACACCTCCGCCAGCCGGAGCAGCAGCCCCAGGCCTCCGGTCTCCGGGACGGAGGGGGAGGGTGGGGTGGGCGTGTGACCCTGGGGAGGTGTGGAGGTAGTGGGGTTTGGGGGGCTGTGTTTATTTTTTGTTTAGGTATGGCAACCCTGAAAAGAGTCCAGGTTTTTTGTAGGTATGGTAACCCTGTTCAGAGTCCGGTATGTGTTTTTTTGTTTTTGTTTGCTTGGATGGGGGGGGGGGGGGAGTAGGCGAGGCCGGGGATTCTCCCCGGCCTCAATCTGGTGTTGGGGATATGTGAAGGGTTTATGTGGAGTGTGTGTTGTTGGTGGCTGGTTTACAGCCTCACCTGGCCTGAGTCAGACTGATTGGACTCTGGCTGGGTGGGGCTGCACACCTGTGGTGCATGAGCAATCATGGCACCCAGGATAAACCAGCCATCAACACACACACTCGAGGAGGAGCACCGTCATGACTGGATGTACTATCAGCTCGGCGAATACCAACTGGCCTTTAACTCCAATAAACACCTTGAATACCATCTACCCGTGTCCTGTGTCGGAGGGCCCCGAAAGAAAGCCACTTAGGTGGCGTGTGGCCGGACGTTACCCCGCCACACTGGCGCCCAACGTGGGGCCCCTCCGACCAGGACGGGACACGGAAGGGCTGTCCAAGCTGCACTGGAGCCACCAGCCGCGGCGAGGACAGCCACCCCAGCACCAGCTCCCCCTGAACGGCAGCGACAGCCAGCGGAGGAGCAGGGAGGCAGCGCAGCGACCGCCACCGGCAACCGTCTGCTGCTAGCCTCCCCCGGATCCAGCCTGGAGCAGCCCAGGCCAGCCGCCCCTCTGCCAGGGGACCAGGAGCCCAAGGCCCATGCTCCAGGAGGAGATGGGAGGGATCATGCCTCGTCGCCCTGGTGGAGGGGGGTGACGACAGACTGTTCCAGGCCCTCCGAGAGCTACCTCCGCGGCCCAGCTGCCGGGCCTCCTCCGAGCCCATCCAGCCAGCCCCCGCAGCCAGCTACCCCAGAGACACCTCCGCCAGCCGGAGCAGCAGCCCCAGGCCTCCGGTCTCCGGGACGGAGGGGGAGGGTGGGGTGGGCGTGTGACCCTGGGGAGGTGTGGAGGTAGTGGGGTTTGGGGGGCTGTGTTTATTTTTTGTTTAGGTATGGCAACCCTGAAAAGAGTCCAGGTTTTGTGTAGGTATGGTAACCCTGTTCAGAGTCCGGTATGTGTTTTTTTTTTTTTGTTTGTTTGCTTGGATGGGGGAGGGGGGGGGGGGGGAGTAGGCGAGGCCGGGGATTCTCCCCGGCCTCAATCTGGTGTTGGGGATATGTGAAGGGTTTATGTGGAGTGTGTGTTGTTGGTGGCTGGTTTACAGCCTCACCTGGCCTGAGTCAGACTGATTGGACTCTGGCTGGGTGGGGCTGCACACCTGTGGTGCATGAGCAATCATGGCACCCAGGATAAACCAGCCATCAACACACACACTCGAGGAGGAGCACCGTCATGACTGGATGTACTATCAGCTCGGCGAATACCAACTGGCCTTTAACTCCAATAAACACCTTGAATACCATCTACCCGTGTCCTGTGTCGGAGGGCCCCGAAAGAAAGCCACTTAGGTGGCGTGTGGCCGGACGTTACCCCGCCACACTCACAAACTCCACTTGTTCCTCCCTCAAGCGCAGAGGAATCTGAGGACGAGGACTTGCTGGCTTTAGTCTCTGAACCACCCCAGGTTTTCGGCATACCAACAGTGGATGTTGTCCCAACCACACCAATTGAAGGTGTACCCTCCACTTCTACAGACCCAGGTGTGGCTGAGGGCCCCAGACCGTCACTGCCATGCAGTCCACAGTTGACAGCCACAGATAGTCAGGTGGTCCTGCGGAGGACAGCCCGAGCAGGAGCGGGTCATAACTCAAACCCTTACCGACTCCCCCGTACTGTTGGTACAGTAGAGGAACCCTTGCCCTCTCAAACCCTGTAGTGGTCCCAAGGTTCATGTGATCGCTCTTTTTGGTGGCCGGTATCGTCCTTATCAGCGTCTGTCATCGAGACGACGACACCAAATGAGGGGGGAAATTGTAACAGAAGAGCGCACTTGAACGGAGTTAAACAGCTGTTCTCCGCCCCGCCTACCACTTAAGTGGCAACTGTGCGGCATAAGTAAGCAGCAAGGGTTCATGGGAGATGGGCGTCGTTTCTGCTGGGACCATTCGTGGGGGTTGTCTGTTCACTGGTCCCTCGTGCACCGTGTGCTTTCGCGTACAGCGTCGGTGGCGTGCGGTATTCACGGGGTTACACTGCCTCGTATGGTTGGCTCATCAACTGTGTTGAGCGTAATTTCCTAAATCTCGCAGCATTCGGACGCAGTGCTCCTCTGTCTGGGTTTCCATCCGTCTGTCTCCCCTTGCTCGTCACACGGGTCGGTGGCTTGCTGTTCTGTTCCCGTTCGCTGTACGGTCGATGTGCGTGCTGTCGGGAGACCGTATCTCCCAGCCCATAGCCTGCTCATCTCAGCTCGGCTAGCTCGCTAGGATACTAGCCACCGTGAGCTAGGTGTTATTGCTCGGGTTTCGACTCACTGTCTGCGTGTGCATGTGTGTGTGCTTGTGCTGTGGCTCTTTCGCTGCGCGGCCCGTCCTCCTTGCAGTCGGTAGACTGTATCTCTCTCCCCCTGGCCTGCCTATACTAACACTGCTAGCTAGCAGGGATATTAGCCATCGCTAGCTAGCTTGCTACCCATTGGGGTCTTTGGCTCAGGCTGTGAATGTGAGTGTATGTAGTGCCGTGCTAGTCGTGGGTTTATTGTGGCGCATGTTTGTTTTGTATGTTTGTTTGTGTTAACATAAGTGTTGTGGCCCTATTGTTTGCTGGCTTTCCCCCTCTACTGGAGTAACTTCCCTGTTCCTTGCATGTGCATGTACGGTTGTTCCTTTCATCTGTCTTAAGTTACTTTTTCTTGATTTGTAGTGGTTTGTTTAATTTGTCGTATTAATTAATTTGTGTTGGTTTGTAGTGAACAGTCTGTGTTGGTTGTTTTGCAGGGAGTTACCACCCAGGAGGTAGGGTATTGTCCTTATATAGTAAGCCACTGTGGATGTATATGTATTCTGTGCATTTTAATAGTTAAATAAATAAATATTTTTGTACAATCAAACCTTGTGTCCTTCCTCCAGTCCTCAGACTACCAAGTAGACCTTTACTGGCTATGTCACACTAGCATCAGAGAAGTGATGTAGTCGGGCACTTGTGAGCTGTCCAAAATATTTATTTTTGTTTGATGCATCTCGGTATGCTGAATTGTAGAGCCTTCTTAGGTCTTCTATAGCCACCCCACCCACTGCAGCTAGTAGTTATGAAGAATGTGATCATCCCAACTGTAGCTCAACCTCCAAAGGTTTTGTGGTATCAACTTGGCAGGTAAGATAAAGGGTGCTAAAAATCCAATGCGGTCACAAACTGAGCTTACCACAGACAAGATACCCCTTCTTGTGAGTGGTCTTTCCTGGACTGCCATCTTGAACTTGAAAGTGTCGGTTCACACCACTGTAGCCCCAGTGTTCTCTGGACAGGGAGGTTGTCTTTTCCAACACTGACCTGCTGTTACTGATCCATTTCACCAGCTGAAACCCTCTCAACTGGCATACAGCTGTCAGGTCTCTCACCAACGTCATGGCTTCTGCCTCTGAAGGCAGGGAAACATTGTGAGAACTCCGAGCAAAGAATTCAACAAAATTCCATTACAAGCTAACATGTGACTCTGTTGCATATTCTGCCTAGTAACCTCACACAACCTTATCTAAGCAGCACACCAGGGGCCTCATGTACGAAGACTTCCATGGATTTTTGCGTGGATTTTGGCGTACACCAAAACCCCGAAAATGTTGTACGCACAAATAAATTCAGATGTATGAAAGTGTGCGTACGCATGGATCCGAGCACGTTTCTTTTGTACATCCCAATCAACGTGGAATTGAGCGCACATGCAGATGTGGCAAACTCCTCCCTGGCCACGCCCCCATTTAAATATGCTAATCTATTTAAATAGGCCCGGGACCTGCGATTTACCTCTTTATCCGATCAGATAAAACCAGCAAACATGAACAATGGTAAGAAAAGGAATTTTACACAGTGCGAGTTAGAAATTCTGGTCAATGAAGTGGAGATGCGGAGGGAGATTTTGTTTGGTACCCTGTCCGCAGGGATAAATATGAAAAGAAAACGAAGTGAGTGGGAGCGTGTGTGCGACGCTGTTAATGCTGTGGGGTCTGAGCAGCGCACACACCAGAGGTTAAGAAGAAGTGGTCCGACGTGAAGATGGAGGTGAAGCGGAGGGTTTCTGCCCACCGCCGAAGCGTGACTGCAACAGGTGGGGGGACAGGAGTGGAGGAACTCTCCCCCTTTGACCAGCGAGTGGCCTGTTTAGTTGTTGACACAGCTCTCACCGGAGTGGTGGGAGCCCATGAAGGGGACACAGATCATCCCCACGGTAAATATGCTGAACTCATAAATGTTGTAATTATACTGGTCATACAATTGGCTGCTCACAATACACATAGCTCGTGCGTAAAGATGCCAGGATATTAAACACTTTGACACATGTTTAATTACTTCTTTCTTTTTTATTTCTCAATAGATGATAAGACAGGAGCGGGCACAGGCCCCTCCACCAGCTCCGGCCCCTCCACCATCTCCACCGTCTCCACCGGCCCCGGGGTCTCCACCGTCTCCACCGGCCCCGGCGTCTCCACCGTCTCCACCGGCCCCGGCGTCTCCAGCGTCTCCACCGGCCCCGGCGTCTCCAGCGTCTCCAACGGCCCCGGCGTCTCCACCGGCCCTGGCGTCTCCACGCCAGCTGCTGACCGCCCGACTGGCCGTGTCCTCACCCGAGCGGTCCTAGAATCACAGGGGGAAATAGTGAGAGCCATCGGTGGCATCAATGATCGTCTGGATCGATTAATTAATGTCCTCAGTGATATTAACACCTCAATAAATGCACTTGTGAACAAGTAAATTCTGTCCTTTCCTCTTTACATGTTTGAAATTACATTCTGCCGTATGGCTTCCCGGGGTGGGTGAAGTTGACGGGTCCGGCATCCGGTTCCTCCAGTGGGGGGATGTGCTGCTCTGGCAGTGGTATGCCATGGCGGTGTGCCACGTTGTGGAGGACGCCACAGGCCATCACAATGTGGCACACCTTCTCAGGTCGGTAGAGCAGCACACCCCCCGACCTGTCCAGGCAGCGCCACCGTCTCTTCAGTAGGCCGATTGCCCTCTCCACGACCGCTCGAGTGTGGGAATGGAGGTCATTATACCTCCTCTCTTGGTTGGTGTTGGGGTCCGCAAGAGGGGTCATCAGCCAAGTTCTTAGGGGGTAGCCACGGCCCCCTGGGGTCATATGAAGGCAGAAGACAATACACCTCTTAAATGAACCACAATTAATTAATGCAGAAGTGCACCGCGGCTGACATTTCCAACTTTACACCCGCTTTTACTGACATGAATACTGAACACAGGGACAATCAGGGACTTGTTAGAAAGCTGTGCAGCTGTAATTTCACCAGCAGAAAACAAACATTTGAATGCGCACATGCCCAAATGTGCATTGCGCTGGTTTACATACGGGACAATCAAACGAATAAACGATTTACTCACCCAGAAGCCACCCATCGCGCACCGCGCCAGCCTCCAGCCTGTTCCCAACCATGCTGTTGGTCATTACGAATGAGTCATGCGTTGAACCAGGCCACCTTGCCATTATGTTAATTAGCTGCATTTGCGCATCACAGATGATTTGTACATTAATGGAATGAAAATGTTTCCTGTTAACGTAAACAAATTCATTCTGTGATGGCGCTTTTATAGCAATGTGTGTGCAGTCAATAGCCCCGATTACATTAGAGAAACCGGCTCTCGCTGCAAATTGCACTTTAATGTCGGCCTGTTCAACAGCATTGTATGGGAATTTGATGTACCTGGATGACATTCGGATGATTCCGTCCCACACAGCTGGCATGGCTCGGCTCAGGGTGGACTGGCACACTCCTGACCGGTCGGCCAGCTCCCGCTGGAATGCCCCTGTTGCCAGGAACCCCAGCGTGGTCAGCACCTGTGTGGGCACCGACAACCCCTGGCTCCTCGCCGTGTTGTGCTCAAGGGCCGGGCGCAGCTCTGCGCACAACTCAAGTAACACTTGCCTCGGAAATCGAAATCGGCTTATCAGCCAATTGTCGTCATTCGCAAGCAAATCATCTCGTTCCCGAAATAATCGCTTGCGTCGGATTGCACCATTAGCAAGGTCCTTCAATAACGCTAACGCTGCCATCGTTAATACAATTTTCTTCATCACATTGCGCATGCTTTTATACCCATATTTAATTGCAAACAAATTGGGTGTGTTAATTGTTCATAAGTGTGTCTCTGACGTGCACATCACTCACACACTGATGACTAATTGTTTTTGACATTATTAACAGTTTCCCAGCGTCACCTATAAGTGTCGCCAAAGGAACAATAGCTGTAGAAACGTGCGTACGCCAGCCATGAAGTTGACGTGAGGCACCGCACATTTCCACGGTCATTTCACGTCTCATACATCTGAACAGTGGCGTTTCTACATGTAAAAAACAGGTGGGGGTAATATATATATATATTTTTTTTAATGACGTACCAGTGTCCGTGATGTCACCCATTTGTTTTCACAGTCATGGCGATCTTTGTAGAGGTTGACTCCGCCTGCTCCCAGCTATCCTGCACAACACAGGACTATATGTAAAAATCTAGTTCAACATCTGACCTGTGGAAGGCAGTAATACGCTAAACAGCGTCTAAACCTATCAGTAAACCAAGCTAATGTGGAGGGGGTATTAGAATATATTCAAACAAATTACGGGGCATTTTAAATTTGTTTGAAATTCATTTTTGGAAAAAGTTACAGCCCTAATATATTACAAATAAAATTGGTAATTTTCATAAAAAAGCAAAAGTATTTCAAAATAGAGATTGAGCTTTCTTCATTGGTCTTACTTACGTGTCAGTGTCCCACCATGCTGTTTGTAGCCCTGGCTTGGTGTTTCCCATTCTCTATTCAGCCCTCAGCTCCACCCACAATGAACTTTGGAAAGATAACCAGGACAGCAGGCAGGTACTGGGGCTATCACAACCATTACAAATAAAAATATACTTTAACACTATTCAGTATGCTGGGCTTTTGGTTTTTGAACTAAGTGACTGTTATCCATGTATTATATATATTTAATTAATAAAGTACTGCATGAGGTCTAACAAAAGGCATTTACTTTAATTATTTTATTATTTTATTTAACTTTAATTCTTTTTTAATTATTTCACAATACTTTTAAAAAATCCAGTGTTTTTGTTTAACTCTAACAGTTCTTTAACAACCAGTATAGACATTTGAATTTGAATGTCTGTCATTATTAATGAACTTTAGAACAATACTTACCGTATTGTAACATCATAAAGTATAAACCCAAGCGCATGCTTTATGCCACTTCTCCTATTTTGTGACTATTTACCTCTGAATGAAAGTTACAAGGTAAAATGTATTCAGTAACAACGTAGTTCACATTGTTTGTTGTTAACATCCTTTTGAGGAATAACCTTGTTAAAGTAATCGTTTAAAAGTAATTCAGCAATCTGTTGGGAAGGGATCTAATGTACAAGCTAGGTTGTTCATTGACATCAAGAAGTAATGGGTTTACCTTGTAAACGCCAACCCCTAATGCTGTTATGCTGTGCACAAAACATGACGAGACATTAGACATATTGATCACGTTCAATAACATCCACACATAAACACATATTTGTTAGCTTCGACCACCACCGCGTCACACCTACAGTCAATGCCATGTGGTGTCTCCATTACGCCTACACATGACTGCACGGGTAGCTGTCACAGATACTGTATCTGTCTCTATTCCTCCACATTTACAATCTACACCATCTATACTATGGGCTGAACATCAGACGGGATTTATTGATTGTACCCCATACACGGCATCCTGCAACAGGCCAGTATGGAAGGTTAGTTAGCCTATGATGGGTAAAACCCCACCTTGAAACCCCGGGACAACCTAAGGCAGGCACAGTCACGATTACTTGGCCAAGTCACTGAGTATTTTCTCACTTGATCATAAAGTGACGGGAAGATGAAACCATCACAGGAAAAGCCGTTTGGGTTGAGAGATAGAGGAGGGACAGGTCTCCGACATGTCAGCTCAGGCAGCAGAAGTGGTGGCCTTAAGGGCATGTTGCCTTTTAAACCCTCAAAGTGTATAAGGACTAGTACATGACTTGTTAAACTTTGGTAACAGCATGGTTTCAAAGCGGCTGATGGTAAACCTGTTGCGAATTAATAACATGTATCATCAGGCTGTAAATATCTGCACATAGCCAGGAGTAGAAATAAATATACAAGTTGTAGTAACTGCACCTCAACACATGATGGCGGCAAACAATATACTGGGGGCGGCGCTTAACGCTAGCCATTGTGCGTCATGGAGGCCACGCCTCCTGCCCAGAGGCATCCGGCGGAAACATCCGGTTAGGATCAGAAGCCCGAGGCGGCCCATCCGCAAGGATGCTAAGCTAAGCGGCTCTCCACGCGTGACTCTTACATTGCCCCTCCATTGTTACGTAGTTTAGATATAACTTAAACCTAAACAAATAAAGTGAGTTAAAGCGATTCCTGTGTCGGCGGCCTTCTTCCTCGGAACACAACCCCACAAACCCATATCACATTCAAGTTTCGGATTTACTGGCTGCAATTTCCCTTTCTTCTAGATTGGCTGTAGTTAAGGTTAAATGGCATAGCACCTCAGGAGAAATACAGACAGAAGGTAACAACTTACACTGCATGAAAAGTGGGATTTTCGTCAGAAAGCAGCACTGTAAATTGCAGTGGAAGTTCAGGTTAACGAATGTTCATGGGAATTTGTAGGCAGCACAGAAAATGACCAGGAACTGCTAGGAATTGTCGTGCAGTTTTTATAAGCCTGAAAAGCTCCCCCAGTCCTAGGTCTAGGGGAGGCTTTCACATTTAAATGAAATTGCTTTGAGCTATACAATTGCAAATCAGGATAGTTTTTTACCTTTTTCTAGGTACTAATAAATAGATCAGGCTTAGTATAATTATAGAATTACAAATTGTAGCTTGAATAGATTTGCCTTATGTCAGTATGTTATGATGTCTGAATTACCTTGTATGCCACTAGCAATGGTCAATGATGTTATAAAAAAGATACACAAAACACTACAATTTATTTCAACAATTTATTTTCATATATCCAATGAGGGTCAGTAACTGTTTCACAAATCAGTCGCCGTGCACGCCATGATGAGGGATGTACCTTCTTTTCCTTCCAGTTGGTGTTCTGGCACCCTCTCTGCATAGCCTTTATTTATGGCATCACCAAGAAAATTGATGTATTCCTCTTTAAATTTACATTAAATTTACAAAAATAACATTTTTCTTTTTCAGGCAGAGAACCCTTTGCTCATGGCGGTTATTGTGCATGGTAAAATGAACCTCTCTGAAAGGAAATCTCAAGCAGTAATGTCCGTTGTTGAGTTCAGCTGAACTGTTCATGAACTTGAGATCTTCTCTGGACATTGTACTGCATTTCCTAGCCTTGACCTGTACAGGCACAATTGGCAAGACACAATCCTGTGCTCCGGCCCCTATATTGCCACATGTCTTGGGAGAAACGGGATTACTCTTCCCTGGTGGTTCTTGGTGTGTGTCATCTCATTTGATTTCCTTTTTGTTACTTTTTGCACAGATGATATGGAGGCAATGTTTATTTATTTGTCTTATCTTGTCTTATTATGTTTATATGTTATGTCTATTTACTGTCTGTGTTGTCTCTGGAGTGTTGTGTCGGGATGTACGACTCATTTTACCACTGCAAACCAATTCTACCTACGGGTAAAATAAAGTAACCTGAACCTGAACCTTCCTTCTGCTTTGAATGGATGTGGAGGATGGTAGGATGTTTCAGGTTAGACAACTTGCAAGACAAACGACTATGACAGTCTTTGCTCATGTGTCCACAAATAAACACCCAAAACCTTTCTCTTTTAGAAAGTTGATTTTCTCCAATCTGTGACCCTATTTACACAGCAGACAATATACCTTTGTTGGTAAGTTTTTCTCCTTTTGTATTTGAGTCACTGTTCCAGAATTAACAGCTGCCACAGAGGTAGCATAGCTGCTTCCTTCTCCCCTGTGGTGACCTGTGAGACTTTGTTTCCACCTTTATAGTTTTGTGGTAAGATAGATGTGTCCTGAATATTCCCAAAGAGTGGATTAGAAGCAATAGATATAGATAGCAATATTGATATTGTCTTTGGTACGTGTTGTATAAGGGTTTCCACGCTTAACATCACTGGGTGCTGCGTGCCGACTAGTGGTGTGTAGACTGTATTGCGTGAAGTTACAGACAAATCGTTTTTACACACGGATCGCAAATTTGCAGATCTGCACGGCAGAAGTGTGCCAAAATCCACGTGTAAAAAGACGGCCAATCAGAGCTCCCGCCTGAGTTATAACTGATGACAGACATTTACAGATCTCAGTACGCATTTTTTTTTACACACACACAAATGTGAATACAGACACACAAATCTTATCACAAACACACAAATGTGAATACAGACACACAGATTTGTTTACACACACACACACATGTGAATACAGACAGACACATCTTATTACGCACACACAAATGTGAATACACACAAATGTGAATACACAAATCTTATTACACACACACAGATTGAGATACGCACACACAAATAATATTGTCTCAATAATACCCCCATATGCAACCTCCTATTGGTGGATGATTGAACTGATGCTTTGAACTTTGTGGAAATTCCATAGCAGAGGGTCTGAGAGAAGATTTGCATTTTGAACTTTCTAGATATGAATGAATTCCATATAAATGAGCTCTGAAGCTCTGTACATCAGAACCTCTGTACTTAAGCACACTAACTTTTGCTGTGTGAGCAGCAATTTGACTTTACAATTCAAGAAATTCATTTTTTTCCTTTTTGTCTGATTTGCACCTTCTGAGCCTCCAGCTCATGTTTTTCTTTGAGGGCAGCTGCCATAGCAAGCAGCCCTTTCAGCCTCTGCTTTGAGCCATGCAGAGGAGGCTGGTGACCTTAAAGACCTATGGCTGGAGCGGCCAGCTAATGAGCATGTTTTGCCAGTGATATTAGAAGCGCTGTCACCTGGACCAATATCAATGACCACAGTTATGTTTGGCACAGCATTGTCATTGACCACAGTTTTTTTTAAGCACATCATCATCATCATCATCATCATCATCATCATCATCATATTTGCAGTGCTCCCTAGTATCAAGCAACCACTCTTCCATATTTTTCCATTATTTCTTTGTTGCTGTGCATTTGGGTTTCAAAGCATTCGTTTTGTTTTGACATTTCATCCTCGGGTATTAATGGTTTTAATGATTCATGCAATTCATGCAATGTTTCATACTTGGTCTGCACCCCAGACACATTTTTGTTTGAAAGCATCAGTTGCTCAACTTCCTTTGTTAGTTTGTAGAGTTTCTTTATCCTGTAATTCCTTTCCTTTTCGACATGGTGCAAATTATACACATTTAAAGGTGCAGTGTGTAAAAGGTAGGAGAAGCTACGGTGGCCTGTACTGGCCTGTAATGTGCCAGTAGGGGCTAGGGGTGCAATAAATGCCAGAAAACTGTTATTGAATACATGGTCCAAATCTCAATGAGTACTCATGTACTTAGTTTCCACCAATGTACACATATCGACAGTCTCTGTTGTTATGTTACATTCACACTGGAGCTCCACTGGCCAGTTTTTTACCTGCTTTTTACTGTTGTAGAGCTAACAGGTTACACTTATAAACAGCCATTTTAATGTTATATCCATTCATAACATTTTGTAATGTGAGACGTATCGGTTTAATTATGCAATCATTCATAGCTGTGATTGCGTCTTTAGTTCCCCGCGTCAGATCACTGTAATTCGGAGCGTGAATATATGTTGAATATCCAATATCTTTCTAACTTCAAAAACTCACTTAAACTGTAAACTGCTAAAGTGATGTTTGACTATTTTAATACACCACCACAGTAGAAGGGATAATCCATGACGAGGTGTGCATGTATCGAAAAATAAGACACAACGCAGGGGCTTTGCCTCCGCGAAGTGGCTTGAAGTGCATTGAAGGGGTTGGACAAAAGTTGAACTTCAGTTAACCTTATGCAAATGAGCGTGTAATGTGGCGCGTTCAGGCATGTGATTGGACAATTGACATTCAGTGAGTACTGGCGGACCAATGGCTCTGTGGCGGTCTCGTGTTGAATTTAATTTCCTGGTTTCAAGCACTTCTTTCGACAACTCCCACAGCAGCAACTAGAGACGGCGAGGCACAATGCCACGTGATAGGCAACGCGAGTGGTCGGGCCGGGCCGTTCAGCAGTACACACTTTGCAACTTATATTGATGATTAGTCTTGCTATGCTGTCTTGTCGGTGGTCAACACTAGGCGATTGGGAACATGCCTGGGTACACATGAAGACTCTACTATCCGATTACCTGCGCCTTCTCCGAAAACTCGCCAAATCTTGCAGGAATATGGTGTGGAGTGTGTGTTGTTGATAGCTGGTTTAGAGCCTCACCTGGCCTGAGTCAGACTGGTTAGACTCTGGGGCTGGGTGGGGCTGCATGCCTGTGGTGCATGAGCGATCATGGCACCCAGGATAAACCAGTACATCTCGCCATCTCCAATAAATTGCATTCTCAAACTACCCGTGTCCTGTGTCGGAGGGCTCCAGCAGAAACCACTAAGGTGGGGTGTGGCAGGAGCAACTGCCACAAGCTGTTTCTACTCACCCCCCCCCCCCTGCTGATTTTGACAGAAAATTCTAATATCTAGTGCTATGTTGTACGGTGGGGTGAGGGCCCTTTTTTTTTTGCTTGAGCCCCTGCCCCCCAAAATGTCTGTGAACGGCTTCAGCATCACTGTCATCTGAGTCCTGGTTTTCAGATCTTGAGTCCTCCACTTTCTCACATTTACGCAGTTTCACTTTTTTCTGTTACTTATGTCAGGTTTTACCACTAACTGTGGCAGATCAGTCTCTGGTGTACACTCACTCCCAGGCCCAATCTTGAATGGGATGTTGGTTGGAACTTTCTAGAGGGCTTTTCACACTGCACTTAGCCTGGGGCTAAGTGAGCTGTTAACCCAAGGCTAAAGGCCCTGACACACTAAACCGATGTCAAAGAACTAGCGGCGACTGGCTGACTGTTGTGTCGCCTCGCGTCGCCTGTGTCTTGGCCAGAGACCCCCACGGGTTAAAGCAAAAAAAAAATCCTGAGCCTGAACTTTTTTTTAATGTGGGTGGTGGGTGGGTGGTTGGTGGTGGGGGGTCATCCTGTGGCGTGGACCAGAGGAGGCTCTTCCATTGAGGAAACGGAGGAAGGCCCTCCCCAAACTTTTTGACATCATACCATTAAAACATTAAATGCCATTACTCTAATGCAGGGGTATTCAACTAAAATATCAACATCTGCAACTGACTGTTAAATTAAACAAAGTACAATTCAAAAATATTTATTGTCACTAAACATCGAAATATACATGTGTACTGTCTCTCCCTGTCTCCCGCTCACACGTCTCTCTGTCTTCTCTCCCTGTATCGCTAACTTCCCTTTCCACCTGTCACTCACCTCTCATCTCTCTCATCTCCGTATTCAGAGTCGCGCTTTTGTTTACACACATTTGATTGGCTGAGCAGCGTCACGTGGGACGCTTCACTCGCATGCAATTGGTCTGTAAGGTCCACTAAGCAAATGTCGTAGAAAGACTAGAAATGCTGCGCTGGTTAAAATAGAAGCGCCCCGTCATAATGTAGAATCCCTCAATAGTTTATTGATTATAGGTCTGGGTCCGCATAGGACGGCGTCTGGGTCCGGACCCGGACCGCAGTCCGCCTGTTAGTGACTTCCGCGCTAGACTTTTCACCGGACTTTTTCATCATGCACTCGTCATGCAAAAGCCCGGTGATTTTTCAAGTGCCGGTATAATTTGGTTGGTGCACGTCTGCAGCCTCAAAACCGAAATACTCACAAATGACCGACGTGCTATTTTACGGAATGCAGGCTATGTGTAAAATAGTTGGCACAACAGATCTCGGGTCAGTCAGGAAAACCGCGGCTTTGGCGATCATGTGATCGCGTTGTCTGAAATCGCAATTTCGATCAGAAAACGATAAATCGTTCAGCCTTAATTGGCAGATGAACGCATTCACTCGAAATCTATAGGGATGATATGGAATGGTTTTTTTTAAATATAAGACTTATTTTCACAGCCAGACGCTGCACGCCGGAAATCCGGCACGGTGCCGGAAAACTTTAATCCCTGGACCCCTTTTCTACCAACACGAACCTAGTTCTAGTGCTGGGCTGGTGCTAGTGCTGGTTCGCAGTTTGTTCATCTTACAAGCCTTTTGAGAACCGGTTTGCTTTTCCACAAGCTCGAGAGCCACGTCATTACGTCACTGTATACATCTGTATACGTCTATGCGCCAACTTCAAGCACAATAACATTTATAGCGGACTACATTGTCTCTTTGCTAATGTTGCTCCTGGCTTTGCGAGCCTACATTGGCATGCAAACACGACTTTTAACCGGCTGTTCATAGGTTCGCCTAACTGGTCTCATAAGAAAATAATCGCACATAGAGCATCCAGTTGAACATCAGTCAAACGCTTTATTCTCTCTCTCTCTCTCTCTTAGCCCCTTTCTCCTACGGCAAAGGGATACAATCAACAGGGACTAACATATAATCTGTTACGATAGTAATTGATGCGTTTCCATAGTGAAGCGCTGTGTTTTTAAATATATGGAGGTCACAAAGTTTTAGTTGGTCTTGTGGGTCATGATAATCCTGCCCCCAGCCCCTGACGCAAGTGCTTCTTGGTTCAAGACCAGCAAAGAGTTGGTGCCACTCTGGAACAAGTTTTCCTGGCCGAGAGTCGGTTCTTTGGCTGTCAAAAACTGGTTCGCAATTAGGCACCGGCTCCAAACCGGCTCTCAAATTGCCTTGGTGGAAAAGGGGTAAGACTGAGTGATTCTAGTCATTCCGCGACGAAGAATGCAGGAGGAATGAGGTGTGTTCAAGACAGCAAACACTACATATTTCTAACAATGCGTGTACGAATAGTTCAGTGGAGCGACAACCATCCGTCTCGTTCTGGGAGTCAAAACTGTCCAAGCAGCTTGTATAGTAAACAGGTTTGACCTAGTCACCTTGGATACAGTGGGATTTTAGATCTCTTTGCGAGGGCTCAGACTTAACCATCTGACCCAACAGCACATTAGACTAAGAGGTTGTTGGGGAGTCAAACATTCAACCGGCTCTCAAATTGCCTTGGTGGAAAAGGGGTAAGACTGAGTGATTCTAGTCATTCCGCGACGAAGAATGCAGGAGGAATGAGGTGTGTTCAAGACAGCAAACACTACATATTTCTAACAATGCGTGTACGAATAGTTCAGTGGAGCGACAACCATCCGTCTCGTTCTGGGAGTCGAAACTGTCCAAGCAGCTTGTATAGTAAACAGGTTTGACCTAGTCACCTTGGATACAGTGGGATTTTAGATCTCTTTGCGAGGGCTCAGACTTAACCATCTGACCCAACTGCACATTAGACTAAGAGGTTGTTGGGGAGTCAAACATTCAGCATATAACACGCCTTCACAGAGATTGTTGTTTCAAAATTGGCACATTTTCATGAAGTAGTCTGAAGTAGTTGGTCACATGCTGTTATCTGCATATTGAACGACTCCCATTAGATGATATAAAAAAAGAAAAGAAAAGCTTTATTGAAGTACAGCTGGACTTTAAGGGGCTGAATAGTTAATACATTTCTTGGTGCGCTGTGGCATGACATTACTGAGAACAACACTGGGGAATTCTGAATTCAATGGCTCTTTTTATTACTTGCACTTCCTTATGGTCATGACATCATCTAGCCCAGCACCAGACAAGCACCCCCCTCACACACGTTACCGTTTTTAAAAGAGGGCAATGTTTATTTGACAAGGAAAATGCACAATACATAGCTTATATTGCGCCAGATATTTCCATCTGCAGTCCCTCGGCAGGAGTCGAGGGACTTGTTAACACGTTAAAACGTCAGGTAGATTTTCTACACCTTAAAATACGTCTCATTTTGGCATGTTAACAGACAAATACATGTCACAGCCAACGGGTTGTTCCATTCTTATCTAATAGGGGTGTTGGAAAGGAAGTCTGAGGCACAGCGATTTTGGGCTGTTGTTTCTTCATAGTCTGACTTACCGGATTGTTGGTAAAAGCTCGCCCATGCCTGCCATTGGGCGAATGAAATAGTTGCCCAATGGCAGGCTCTGGGCGGGCTCATAACGTTGCGGCATCCTGGGCTTAGCGCCGACCAAGGCGATTGTGATTGGTTAAAGAAATACAAAGGCCTGAAAAAGGCCTAACAGTTGTTAAGATAAGAATACTTTATTTCTAGCTGTGTACGGATTGTCAACTGCAGCTGTCAAGGTTGCTAGGTGACAGCAGCGGTGCTTCGTGACACAAGGGTAAGGGCGGGAACAGCTGGTGACGCTGTGGTGGGAAATCTTGAACTTTCAATGATCAGACGGTTTGACTTAATAGCAAAATTATTAGGTTTATTCTTAATAGTGAAGTAATAACAGAAAGTATTTATTTTATTTACTTATTTATTGTTTACTTAACAGGGACGATACATACAACATTGCCACAAAAAAATGAAGAAAATGTGATGCATACAAGACGTCTAGCTTCAGCTAATTTGCAGTCTTTGTCCCTGGTCAGGCTAGAGAAGGATAAAAGATACTGAATACAATAAGTGCAATAATACAAATACAGTGAATAGATACTATGAATAAATAAACACAGCTACAACATTTGGATTAAGAAATTACACAAGTTACATACATTAAACATTAATAAAGTGCTGTTTGACAGTGATTTGAGAGAAGTTAATGTTCACATTTCTGCTGCTGCTTGAGCCAATGTTTAGCTTTAACAGTAAACATCTTTAGTTCTGTTTGGGATTTGATTTCTGGTGGTAAAGAATTCCATAGGTGTGTACCTTGCACTGAAAGGGATGATTGGCCGAATGTTGTCCTGCATTTCCGAATTTTACAGTTTTGCTTGCTCATGCTCCTTGTCATTGTCTTACAGTTGTCTGACTTAGTAAAAATCTGTGACATCGCTTGTGGGGCCAGTCCATTTACGCACTTAAAAACAACTTTCAAAAAAGAGAATTTTAAAAAATTAGAAAAAGATAACAAATTATATTTCTCAATGATTTTACAATGGTGCCACTTTTGTGGCTTCTGATCTAGAATTTTTAAAGCTTGCTTATGGAGTGAGAATAAGGGTCTAGTTACTGAATCAGTGGCCTGGCCCCAGGCAGTGATGCAGTAGGACAAATGTGAGAGGACCATAGCATGCAGGTATAAATGAGCTGCCCTAAAAGAGAGACATGACCTGATGAGTCTGAAACAATTTAGACTAGTTTTTACAGTTTTAGACAGCTTCTTTATATGTGCTTCAAACTTAAGTTGAGGATCTAAAGTTACACCTAAATATTTAAACTCGTTTACCGCTTCAATGTCTTTACTATCAATAGTGACGTCAAATTTCTCTAAGGCTTTCTTTCTTATTGAGAAGCACATTGATACTGTTTTTTGTGATTAAGTGTCAAGTGGGGTCCGCCCTTTATTACGACAGCCCGTTATTACGACAACCCTCCATTACGACATCCCGTCATTACGACATGCCTCTATTTAGACATGCCCCTAATCCGATCTTTTTTGGTACCGCTATTACGACAATTTGGTACCGCTATTACGACAATTAGGCCTACTACAATTTGGTACCGCTATTACGACAATTAGGCCTACTTTTCATAGAAAGTGCAATAGAATAATAATAATAGTTATTAATATGACAATTAGGCCTACTTTTCATAGAAAGTGCAATAGAATAATATTAATAGTTATTAATATAGAATAAATGTAGGCCTACCTCTATCATCCCGCCCGCATCCGATCTTTTTTGGTACCGCTATTACGACAATTAGGCCTACTTTTCATAGAAAGTGCAATAGAATAATAATAATAATAGTTATTAATATAGAATAAATGTAGGCCTACCTCTATCATCCCGCCCGCACCCGCAATGAGCTTCCATTTGCATCGCGAGTGCAGACCTCTACTCCAAACAATGTTTTTCACAATAATTGATATCGGCACAGATTTCAGTCAAAAACTAGGTGATTTTGAACCGGCCATGTGAATAAATGTTAGGCCTACACATTATGTAAAAGACAGGGAGCTCTCCTCATTTTTATTCAGCTCTCAGGGGGAAAAGGTTGAAACTCCATGCATCAAACAAACTCTGTGCGTGCAGGCCAGCAGTCTACTTAAAAATATATAAGAAGAAGCACGAATAAAGCTCTAGGACCTGAAATTTGGACTTGTTCGTTAGAAATCAATTTAATTAGAATTATGGACTGCCTTTGAATGAAGTTTAATCGGACTTTAAGTTGATTGAACAAAGTTTCAAGGTGTAGGCCTACCTTTTTTTGCGCTGTGGAAGCCTAATTTAAGAACGGCGAAATAATATTTTTTGAAAAGGATACTCTGATTTTGTTATGAAGATTGTTGCTTTTGGATTTGATATGGATAGGCTAGTCCTATATATTACCAACTAGGGGCAGCCTCGAAGTTGGATGATTGGCTCTTTTTAGAAATTGTTTTCCCATGTATTTGTCACACCCATGCATAAGCTTGCGTGTATGCTAAGTCCAGAACATATGGGTATAATCACATTAATTAATTAATTTAAAGTACAATGATAATGACAAATATTAATGGCCTCATGTCGGAATGGCAGGACGTTTGAAAAAAAGTAAAGTGCCGCTACTCAGACAATGGGGAAAAAAAATTGTCGCAGTAGTGGGACGCTTGGAAAATAATATTAATGCCGCCACTCCGACCACTAGACGTCAATGTCTAAGTAGCGGCATGTCGGAATAGCGGCATGTAACCGTGTCAAGTGATTCCTTTGTAGCCATTCTGAAACAGTAACCATCTGTCTGCTTAAGATATCTGAGGCTTGACAGGGATTCTTTGCTGAGACATAAAACACTGTGTCATCAGCATACATCTGACATTCAGTGTCTGTGCAAATAGTAGGTAAATCATTTATGTATTAGCAAAAAAGAATAGGACCTAAAACTGATCCCTGTGGCACACCAGTCTTACTGTTCAGAGGAGATGTTTTCACATTTTGTAAACGAACACACTGTTGCCGATATTTCAAATATGAGCTAAGCCAACTAACAGCAAGAGCAGAAAAATTAAATTCATGTCTTAATTTACTGATAAGTATCTCATGATTTACAGTGTCAAAGGCTTTCTTCAAGTCCAAAAACACTGCTCCAACCACATTTCCATTGTCGAGGGAACATTTTATTCTCTCAGTGAAATGGCACAGTGCCATCTCAGTTGAACATTTTTTATGAAATCCAAATTGTTTAGAATGATAAAACTGATTGTTTTCAAGATAGGTTGTTAATTGATTGCAGATAACCTTTTCAAGTACTTTTGACATTGCTGGGAGAATTGATATCGGTCTATAATTGCTGGCATCAGTTAATGCATCAGATTTATAAATTGGGGTAATAGTAGCCATTTTAAAATTTTGTGGAAATGTCCCTTCTTTAATGGACAAATGTATCAAATGGAGTAATGAGTTTATCAGAATGGCACTATATTTTTTCAAAAACAAAACATCGATCCCAAATGTATCTTTTGCCTTTGAGTTGTTTAATTGCATTATAATTTTTTGAATTTTGGTGCGGTCAGTTTCTTCAATGTGAAAGCGGGAAGCCCGACCATTAGTAATGTTGTTAAAGTTATGTAATTGTTGGGAATTTAAGTTAAGTTCATCTGTGTTGGTAGTTTTTTGGAAATTTGATGTAAGTTCATCTACAGATTGTATGAAGTATGTATTTAATTCATTAGCTATTTCGTTGATGTTAGTGGAAATCGTTCCTTTAATGCAGAGTTCCTTTATTTCTCTATGATGCTTTGGTTTATGGTTTAGGAGTGTATTAATATGTCTCCAAAGATATGAGCTATTCCCACCTGAGTCATTTATCAGTTGCATAAAATAATTTGTTTTTGCCTTTCTTAATTCAGTAACAACCCGATTTCGTAACCCCTTATAGATAAGAGTGTCTGTATGTAATTTTGTAGATAATGATATTTTTAATGCATGATCCCGCTTCTTCATCAACTGAAAAATGTCATTATTTATCCATGGCAGAGTTGGTTTATGCTTCAACTTGAGAGGGCAAGTTAACTTTTGAATTATATCTGCCACAGTATTTCTAAGAATATCGCAACATATGTCTGTGTCACTAGTTTGCAAGACATTATCCCAGTTTAGATGTTTTAATTCATGTTCAAATTGATTGACTTTTTGTTTACGAATTCCTGTTGGCACATAATTATGATTCTGTTTGAAGGAAAGTCTCTGTAGGCGTTTTTTAGTAAGTTTCCTAATTATCAGGAGCATATTATGATCTGATAGACCTGTTAACAAATTATGTTTTTGACACTGTCAGGTTTGTTTCCAAAGATGAGGTCTATGAGAGTTTTGCTTGTCTTGGAGATTCTGGTCGTCTCTTTAACTATTTGGTGTAATTTATGTTTGGACATAACTGTTATAAGTTCTTGCTTACAGTTTTTGTCCAACCAGTTTATGTTAAAATCTCCAAGTACTATGTTTTCTGATGTAGGATTTAGTGCTTTGAGCAAATCATCAAAATTTTGATAGAAAGTCACATTGTGTTTAGGTGGATTGTACAAGACAATTACTGTATATTAAAATTCATTTTAGGTGACAAAGCCACATTTAAAATTAAACATTCTAATCCATAAGTATCCAGGTTAACTTGAGTGCATTTAAGAATGTCCTTAATGTAAATTAACACTCCGCCTCCTTTTCCTGACAGTCTGTCTTTGCGAAAGCAGGTATATAGGTATAAACTTAACACATTTACTGATCAATATTTACATTCAGTTATCAGAAAAACTTACTTCCATTCTCATATCAGGATTTTCAGCCTGTGTGTTGTCAGGATTTTAAACCTGTGTCTTACATGAAGCAAGAAAAGATCACCAAATGTGCTAAACCTCTAAGCATTTCTAACCCTCAAATTGGCACTTATTACAACAAATTTAAACCCTGGAGTCATCGTGTTCTGAGTCAATCATATCAGAGACATTATTGTACAGAGAATGCTTCAGTAGCAAGATCATGCTGACCCTGCGTCGGTAACCGTACATATTGACCCATCATTTGAGTAAACAACCGTCAGCAGATGGAGCAGATACACAACAGACATAGGATCATCAAGATAGCCACTCCTACCAACAAGAACCAATGTCACTGTTACGACCGGCCTAGGGGAACCGACCGTAACCAATGGTGCTCCCCTCTTTTCCCCACTCCCAAAGATGACCAGGCACACAGAGCTACAGTCCAACATGATGTAATTTAATCAAGCGGTAGCATTGAGCTTCAGGGTGAGCATAGCCAAAACAACAAACAAAACAATCTAACCCAAACCAGCTTACCTACTAAAACCAAAGAAAAACAAAGGATAACAGTTTTCTAATCTGACTCCCTATAAAAGATAAACAGGAGAAAAGAAGACAAGAACCAAACAAGCTACTCACCCCTACTACTACCTGGACTGCTAAAGTTTAACACATTACAAAACAATACAGTGACATATGACAAAGCCTGGTGCTGTTGGGAGTAGGGTCTAGAGAAGAGAGCGTGAATGTCTCCAGCGGCGGCCATTTATAGTAGCTCCACCAGTCCATGCACCAATCAGCCGCCAGCACCTGGGCAACCACCAATGGTGATAGCACCACCCTCAGGCAGGGAGGAACAGCACCTGGAGAGAAAGAGAGCCTAAGGGTGGTAGCACCACCACCCTCATCAGGCAGGGAGGACAACAGCACAGAAGTCCACACAACACTGAACACAACACTGAAAATTACAAAAATATGACCCTGGGTCATAACACCCCCCCACCTAAGAACAAACATTTCCTCCTCTACAGGAAATGTTTGACTCACTAAGACCTAGACAGCGCATCAGCCATGACATTGTCTAAGCCTTTTTTGTAACGAATGTCAATATTGAAGTCCTGAAGCAACAAGGACCAGCGCATGAGGCGATGATTGCTATTCTGCATTCTAGTTAGGAACACGAGCGGATTGTGATCAGAGAAAACGACGGTTGGCTCAGGGTTAGACCCAAGGTACACCTCAAAGTGTTGCAATGCCAGTAGCAAGGCCAAAGCTTCTTTTTCGATAGTGCTATAATGTAGCTGGTGCCTCTTGAGTTTTTTAGAAAAATAGCAGACTGGATGGTCGATGCCACGCTCATCTTCCTGCAGAAGCACCGCACCTACGCCAAGCGCACTGGCGTCCACCTCCAGCTTAAAGGGACGCATGAAATCGGGGGCAGCGAGTACAGGCGCACTACAGAGAAGAGCTTTTGCGGCCTCAAAAGCAAACTGACACTTCTCTGACCACTGGAAAGGAACTTTGGGGCTTGCCAATCTTGTCAGTGAAGCCACTACATCTGAAAAGTTCTTACAAAATCCACGATAATATCCAGCCATCCCCAGGAAACGGCGGAGCTCACGGCGCGTTTGGGGAGCTGGGAAATCTACGATGGCCTGCACCTTCACAGTCACAGGACAGACACGACCTTGTCCCACTATCTTACCTAAATAGGTAACAACAGCCTTCCCAAACTCGCATTTGGCCAGATTGAGGGTTAGGAAAGCCTTACACAAACGTCCAAAAATCTCAGAAAGGGTTTTCACATGTTCATTCCAGTGGGAGGAATAGGCCACAATATCATCCAAGTAAACCTCACAGTTCCTCACCCCGCGAACAACTGTGCTCATGAGCCTCTGGAAAGTGGCTGGGGCGTTTCTTAGACCGAATGGCATGACTGTGTATTGTAAAAAATGGTCTGGAGTGACAAATGCACTTATCTCAGAGGCGCATGGGGTCAGGGGAACCTGCCAATATCCTTTTAGGAGATCAAGCTTTGTGACATATTTGGCTGAACCCACCCGATTGACACAGTCATCCATGCGAGGAAGCGGAAAAGAGTCCGGTTTAGTAATGCTATTTACCTTGCGATAATCATTACAGAACCGCGGAGTCTGGTCCGATTTCGGAACCAGGAGCGAAGGAGAGCTCCATGGGCTAATACTCGGCACAGCAAAACCATTTTCAACGAGATATGTTGCCTCCTGTTGCATTATGGCACGTTTTGTCGGATGCGCTCTGTAAGCGTGCTGTTTTATTGGGGAATGATCACCCACGTCAATATCGTGACATAACACATTAGTTTGAGTGGGGATGTCGCCGAAGAGGGTTGGATGACTTTGTACAAGCCCGTCAATATCAGTCCTGGCAGAGTCAGACAGGTGCGCCAAATGGACATCTAGTTTTGACAGGATTTCTGAATTTTTGAGGCGCGTACATGAAGAGGAGCTGCGTCTGTCATTCAGCCCGTCATCACTGGGATCATATGCGGGCTGTGCAACCGAAACGGTGGCAATAGGCGCAACTATGGGAGGTGAAGCAATCTTCTCACGGCCAACATACTGTATGTCTTCAGCATGTTAATGTGACACGCGAGTTTTTTTCCGGCGATCGAGAGTGTGGATTACATAGTCGGTCTCGCTGAGTTTACAGTCAATCTCATATGGACCGCAAAACTTTGCCTGTAGACTAGGACCCACAAGAGGTAGGAGAACTAGCACGCGGTCACCAGGCATGAAGGTCCGCACGACAGACTTTTTGTCAAAATGTGTTTTCATTTTGGACTGAGCAGTGGAGAGTGAATCACGGGCCAAGTCACAAGTGTGATGCAGTCTCTCCCTAAAGGAGCTAACATAGTCCAGTATGTTTTCAATCGAACCAGTTTTGTTTGAGAGGAATTTCTCTCGCAACAGGCGTAGGGGGCCGCGCACGGTGTGGCCAAACACCAAATCGGCTGGACTGAAACCTAACGACTCCTGTAACGTTTCCCTCACAGCGAATAACAACAGGGGCAAACCCTCATCCCACTCACGGTTTGTCTCAGTACAATATTTGCGAAGCATACTTTTCAGAGTTTGGTGGAATCTCTCTAATGCACCCTGACTCTCGGGATGATAAGCGCTGGAAGTGTGGTGTTTCACATTTAGCTCTGACATGACCTGGGTGAATACCTTGGACATAAAATTGGATCCTTGATCACTCTGAATGCGCCTTGGAAGGCCAAATGTGGAAAAAAACTTGACAAGCGCTTTTACAATGGCGACAGCCTCAGGGTAACGGGTCGCAGCACACATCACAGTGAGAATGTACTGATTCCCAGACTTGGTTTTCGGCAAAGGACCCACACAGTCTACAATAACCTGTTCAAATGGCTCTCCAACAGCAGGGATTGGTTTTAATGGAGCTACAGGGATCACTTGATTTGGCTTACCTGAGACCTGACAGGTGTGGCATGAACGGCAAAATTGCACCACATCTGACTTGAGTCCAGGCCAAAAGAAATAACGGAGGCTGTAGGTTTTTCTAATACCTAGATGACCGGACATGCTATGGTCATGAGCCAAACCTAGCACCTGGCGACGAAACCGCTGTGGCACTACAACCTGAGTCACAGTCTCATATGCTGGACCAGAACAAGGACTCCCGCGGCGCATCAGAACCTCATCATCTACCAGGTAGGACCCAGACTTATGACATTTTGGATCTGTTACCAGAGAAAAACAAGGAGACAAAGTGGCATCAGTTTTCTGTGCAGTGATTAACTGTCCCCTGTCTACTAAAAGAGTCAGAGATTCAACATCAGGCTGAAGCTCCACCACAACCTTCTCTTTACCATCTAAGAGAGAGCCTGTGGGAACAGAGGTAACCATAAAGGAGTCACTGAGATCCACCAAGTCTCCAAGTTTCCGGGCCTGAGCACGGGTTACAGCACACACAGGAAACAAAAGAGGTGAACCGGGCGTAACAGAACCGGAAACAAACAAATCTGCAATTGGGTTTCCAATTACCTCTGGAGACGGGAAAACTTGACCACCGGCCAGGTCATTTCCGAGGATCAGATCAATACCAGCTATTGGCAACTGGGGTCTCACAGCGATTTTGAATTTGCCTGACACAATCCTAGAAGTTAACTGAATGAAATGCAATGGGGCAAGTACAGCACTTAGCTCAACCCCCCATGCTATAATGTCGGAACCAGAGTAAGACTGAGCCGAAAAGGGGAGAACACCCTCACACATGAGAGACTGTTTTGCACCGGTATCCCGCAGGATAGTGATTGGAACTGGCTTATCCATACCCTCAAGGGAAACAGAACCTTGTGTAACAAATGGTTTGAAATCCTCATCAATTTCATCAACCACGTCCACATTTTGCTGGTGATGTGGTTTAGTGTGTATGAAACCAATTGGGAACGGTGTTTTGACACTCTTACATGGTTCTTTTCTCCTAAGAGTGGGACAGACGGCGATGAGGTGACCCTGCTCATGGCAATAGAAGCAGACTCGTTCCTCAGTGTCACCAGTGGCAGCAGTGGGGTTACGATAAGAATTCTTGGGTGATCTAGGGCTCCGGCCAATGGGAACTAGATCATGGCACACCGGGGGAGAAAAAACACTCTTGTGCGTTAACAAATACTCATCAGCGAGTACAGCAGCATCAGTGACACAGGTAACTTTTTGCTCACTGAGGTAGATGACAATTTTCTCAGGAAGTCGGTTTTTAAATTCCTCTAGCACAATGAGTTCTCGCAAGTTATCAAAAGTTGCTACCTTACTGGCTTGGCACCATTTGTCAAATAGAGTGCTCTTCTCCCTTGCAAACTCAACATATGTCTGATTGGCAGCTTTTCCACAATTCCTAAATTTTTGCCTATATGCTTCTGGCACTATTTCATATGTGCGAAGGACAGTCGCTTTAACAATGTCATAATTAAGGCTGTCTTCAATGGACAGAGAGTTGCACACTTCCTGTGCTTTCCCAACTAACTTGCACTGGAGTAGAAGAGGCCACACACTCTTCGGCCAATGTAGAGTAGTGGCGATGTGTTCAAATGCACTAAAAAATGAATCCACTTCAGATTCCCTGAATGGAGGCACTAACGCAATGTGCCTGCTTACATCAAAGCCATCGTGAGGACTGGGCGTGGATGTCTGCATTGGTAAAGGACTTGCAGCTACAGCAGCTCCACGCTCCAACTCCAGAGCCCTTACTTTTAGGTGCATGGTTTCCACCTCCAACTCCCGCTGTCTAACCTCCACCTCCTTTATACGCAGGGTGAGCCTCAGCTCCTCTGCATTCATACCAGTAGGGGAGGTTGGGAGTGGGGCAGAAACACCAGCCAGATTACTCCACTCAACTCCAACCGTGGGAGCTGGCTCACCAATCCATCCCCTTTCACTAAACTTTGCGTATAGCAAATCATATAACTCTTCTTTCTTTGTGCTAGAAGATACATGCACATCACACGAATTGGCGATAAGGCACAACTCAGCCCTTTTACATTTTTTTAATACCTCTACGGTCGGATTAGCCACAAACTCTTCTACTTTGAACTCCATTCCTTCCGCCACAAAAAACCAACAACTACCAAACAGACAAGCAGAGACAACATGAGAGAACTATGCGAATTCACCCGACGAAAAAAAAAGACGGACGAGCCCCCAATTATGTTACGACCGGCCTAGGGGAACCGACCGTAACCAATAGTGCTCCCCTCTTTTCCCCACTCCCAAAGATGACCAGGCACACAGAGCTACAGTCCAACATGATGTAATTTAATCAAGCGGTAGCATTGAGCTTCAGGGTGAGCATAGCCAAAACAACAAACAAAACAATCTAACCCAAACCAGCTTACCTACTAAAACCAAAGAAAAACAAAGGATAACAGTTTTCTAATCTGACTCCCTATAAAAGATAAACAGGAGAAAAGAAGACAAGAACCAAACGAGCTACTCACCCCTACTACTACCTGGACTGCTAAAGTTTAACACATTACAAAACAATACAGTGACATATGACAAAGCCTGGTGCTGTTGGGAGTAGGGTCTAGAGAAGAGAGCGTGAATGTCTCCAGCGGCGGCCATTTATAGTAGCTCCACCAGTCCATGCACCAATCAGCCGCCAGCACCTGGGCAACCACCAATGGTGATAGCACCACCCTCAGGCAGGGAGGAACAGCACCTGGAGAGAAAGAGAGCCTAAGGGTGGTAGCACCACCACCCTCATCAGGCAGGGAGGACATGTTGCGAATAAATAATAACATATGTATCAGCAGGCTGGGGGTCCGCCCTTTATTACGACAGCCCATTATTACGACAACCCTCCATTACGACATGCCGTCATTACGACATGCCTCTATTTAGACATGCCCCTAATCCGATCTTTTTTGGTACCGCTATTACGACAATTGACATGCCGTCATTACGACATGCCTCTATTTAGACATGCCCCTAATCCGATCTTTTTTGGTACCGCTATTACGACAATTAGGCCTACTTTTCATAGAAAGTGCAATAGAATAATAATAATAGTTATTAATATAGAATAATAACTAGATAGGCCTATGGACAATGATCATTGAAAGTGCAATAGAATAATAGAATAATAATAATAGTTATTAATATAGAATAATAACTAGATAGGCCTATGGACAATGATCATTGAAAGTGCAATAGAATAATAGAATAATAATAATAGTTATTAATATAGAATAATAACTAGATAGGCCTATGGACAATGATCATTGTAGATTCTGATTCTTGTTTGTCGCCAGTCGAGACAATCTTCAAATGTAGGCCTACCTCTATCATCCCGCCCGCACCCGCAATGAGCTTCCATTTGCATCGCGAGTGCAGACCTCTACTCCAAACAATGTTTTTCCCAATAATTGATATCGGCACACATTTCAGTCAAAAACTAGGTGATTTTGAACCGGCCATGTGAATAAATGTTAGGCCTACACATTATGTAAAAGACAGGGAGCTCTCCTCATTTTTATTCAGCTCTCAGGGGGAAAAGGTTGAAACTCCATGCATCAAACAAACTCTGTGCGTGCAGGCCAGCAGTCTACTTAAAAATATATAAGAAGAAGCACGAATAAAGCTCTAGGACCTGAAATTTGGACTTGTTCGTTAGAAATCAATTTAATTTGAATTATGGACTGCCTTTGAATGAAGTTACACACCCATGCATAAGCTGCGTGTATGCTAAGTCCAGAACATATGGGTATAATCACATTAATTAATTAATTTAAAGTACAATGATAATGACAAATATTAATGGCCTCATGTCGGAATGGCAGGACGTTTGAAAAAAAGTAAAGTGCCGCTACTCAGACAATGGGGAAAAAAAATTGTCGCAGTAGTGGGACGCTTGGAAAATAATATTAATGCCGCCACTCCGACCACTAGACGTCAATGTCTAAGTAGCGGCATGTCGGAATAGCGGCATGTAACCAGCAGGCTGTAATATCTACACATAGCCACAAAGGAGTAGAAATAAATATACAAGTTGTATGACCACATGATGGCGGCAAACATAATACACTGGGGGCGGGCGCTCAACGCTAGCCATTGTGCGTCATGGAGGCCACGCCTCCTGCGCAGAGACCATCCGGGCGGAAACATCCGGTTAGAATCAGAAACCCGCAGGCAGCGCATCCGGAAGGACGCAAAGCTTAGGGGGTCTCTCCACGCGTGATTAATGCAATACCCCTCCATATGCTTATTAGATAATATAACTAAACCTAAACAAATAAAGTGAGTTAAAGCGTTTCCTGTGTCGGCGGCCTTCTTCCTCGGAACACAACCCCACAATTTGGTGACCCTGACGTGATTCGAGGCGAAGAGAGGCTTTAGTTTGGGACTTTGGAACTTTGGCCGCACTGCAGCGTACGACTCATCAGCTCTGCCACAAGGCGCCTAAAAAGCAGGTAAGCAGTGCCTATTGCTCAGGCTAAAACTGCACATAGATAGATATAGGATTATTAGGTGACAGAGCTGGCTAGTGTACGTTGTTGTAAAGCTTTGGTTCTCCGGTCCATAGTCGTTACAGTTAAGCCGACGTAAAATGAACAGGCGCTGAATACTCAAATTGGGATTGATTAAATTATATTTGTCGCCATTGTACGACATATAGAAGAAACATATGGCCAGTATTGTATTGATGGGTTCAAGTCCCCGTTTAAAACAGCATTATTGTGCAGGGTTCGAGACCCCGAAGAAGTAACTCTAATAATAGCAGTAAATGCGGGTTAGACCCAAGGGTTAACTTTTAAAATAGCACTATGAATGCGGGCTCAAGTCCCCGGGATTGTTTTTTCTTGTTAAATTGGTCAAAGGTTGTGACCTAATATGATAACGTGGTGAATTCGGAGGTGGAGTGAGGAGATCGAGTGGTTACAGATTGCTACTAACATCAAATGCACAAAGAACTACGCTAAGGGACTGTTCGTTATTTATCATCAGTGCCACCGGAGGGATTCACGAGACTTTTTTTTTTTTACATGACCCCCCTGTCGGAGTCAGTAAATTTTAACATGACCCTGCATTAAGCCTTGTCAAAAGATACATGACCCCCCCCCCCAATCAATCAGTGGTTCGAAGGACCATACACGTGTTGTGGTGTGTGTATTGTGTGTACGGTAGTCGTACTGTCATAAACAAGAGATTACTTTACTGCCACCGAGGCGAGAGGAGAGCTGTGACACTTACAGTCTATGCTGTGACACCGGGTCAGAGGCTCTGATCGCAGGTTTGGTTTCCAGCCACGATGTGGAAGGAGCCTCCACTTTACCTGTAACAAGTTACAAGTCATCTAACATCACTATTAGTCCGAAGCTGCTTGATGGTAGAGGTAAATATCCTGCGTAGTTTCTTTTTTCTGTGCTGCGCTGATCAGAGCGCCGTCCCTAGCAACGGTTTGTTATACTTACGTTATACTTACTTACTATACGCATCTTCTTCTTCTTCTTCTTCTTCTTCTCGAGTTCCGGCAGGCTGTACGCTTTCAAGCGTAATGCTGCCCTCCACCGGTTATATATAGAACTACTACTAAATCCTCTCATAGAGCCGCTCGCATCTTACTCGCTACTTCCTGATATCACCTACACATGATTGGGATCGAGGTGTGGGGGGGTGGGGGCGATTTTCGTTGCGCCTGCTCTGCTGGGCGGGGAGGGAGGCAGATCCTCCAGACAAAAAGTTGAATGACCCCCCCTCGCTGGCCTTTTTTTTTTTAGTGGACCCACCCCTCAACAAAGAATATTATGACATGACCCCCCCCCATTTTCCTCCGGTGGCCCATTCCATAAATAACGAACGGTCCCTAACTTGCATGAAACACAATTACCCACATTCGTGTACCTAACCCTGCATGTGCTAATGCTTGCTAACTCTGCTAAAGCGCATCTTAGTTATATCGGCAGAATGTGTATGTAACTGAAGATCCCACCACGTGCGAGTAGTCATGGGCCTTTTGTTCCTCATAGAGGGATGGTAGCATTCCTGTGCTATTAGCCGCAGGCTACCACGTGGGGGCTAGCGGATATGCTAGGTAGAGATACTTAGAACTGAAGATAGCCCACCACGGGGGGTTGTTTATGGCTCATTGTTCTCCAGGGGGGATGGTAGCATTCCTGTGCTCTTAGCCATATGGTCCCACGTGGAGGCTAATGGCTATGCTAGGTCTAGGGAGAGACAGTAAACTCATCTATCTAAACCTATAGACATATACTAAACAGTACCAGTGGATTTGGAGCACTTCCACATATGGGCACACATATAGTTGGACATATACACAATATTACCTAGGAGGACATAAAGCGTGCACACGTAGATAAGAGCAGTCCTATGCTATAGTAACACCACAGGGAGCATAGATAAGATTACAAATCCCTGTAAGCCATTTTGGGAGTTTACTTAGTAAACCCCCACTGGCCAAGACCCCCTACCACCCCGACTACCCCTACCCCCACCCAACCTTTCCCCCTACCCCTCCCCCGACGACTGACCATGAAGAAGGGGACAAAGGAATGGCGTTGGCCAGTCCATTTACTTCGCGAGACGCCATTACATTGCGCGAGTGTGCTAAGTGTGAATGAAGTTGTGTGCTCCTAGAATGCAAGGGGAGAAGGCAGAATGAAGGCAATACAATAATTCGGTTTAATGTTATTATCTAGACATTTAAATTCATAAATAACTATGTTAACAGATGTCATTACTGCGATAAAAAGTGTTGTTGTGTAAAAACTGATTATTCATAAGCATCAACTTGTCAGTAATATGAAGGTGTTCAAATTGACATTAACTCTTTGTTTTATTCTTTCCTTTAACCTTAAGAGAAGGAGGGGACCTCCATGTCCTTTCCAAAGACAGATCATGAACATCTTTTTGTTTTTATTAATTATAAGGTTAACAAAGGAGGAAAGGAATGTTGGGCATGACACAATGAGATGGGGACAGTAAGTGGTGATTCTTAAAACAGGAGGATTTATTTAGAAAGACAGAGGGAAGTAGACAGAAGGATAGAAGAAGGGAAAGTGAAAGAAAAGTTAAAGAAAGTTAAAGAAGGGAAAGAGAGAAATGTGGTCTAGAGAGAGAGAGGGACGGAGAGCAGAGATAAAGCAGGGTGGCACTAGAGCCGCAGGAGGTACTTTAGATAAGGAGATCTAACAAAGGAGGGAGGCAATACAAAGTTATGTAGGGGTTTACCCTATAATAGTAGTGGTAATAATAATAATGATGTTAATAATAATTTAAAAAAAAAAAAATAATAATAATAATAATAATAATAATAATAATAATGGACATAATGAAACATAATAAAGAAAGCGCTGCAAATATTAGAAAGGTTAAAGATCTGTTGGGACATAGAAAATACATATGGAGGGGTCAACTATATATTTATGTCTGTTATTTGTTTTTTGTTTCCTGTTGATTTGTTTTCTTTGTGTATTTGTTTTATACTTGTAACTGTTTGTGTAAGTGTTTTGGTGCTTTATAGGACAAATAGCAGACCAACAGCTCAGTTACGTCACATGAAGCCCCGAACCCCTGGTACCCCCTCATGAGTCTTTGTGCATAAGATGGTTGATGGGCATAATACGGCCCTATCTGATAGTTTCATTTAAATCAGAAGTTATCTCCTCTACCGCTCGTCCACAGTAGTCCAGGGGTCAACCAGCGCTGGGGACCGTTATGGTCCAGGGACATTTCCTTCTCACCAAACTGAGACAGGAGCCCGCCCTAAACGGATTCTGTGGGTGCGGTAGTTATTATTATGTCAAAACCTGATACACAGTGTTGGGGTGTAACAATTACACAAGTCCGTTTGTAGGTTGCTCAGTTTACTTCCATAATGTGGTGTCCATTGTTTTCTTTTATGTACGATGTTTTGTTTTTGCTGAATGATGCTGACCGTTGCTAAGGCTATGATTCTTAGATGGGCCGGAGTGTTTTTACCTGGGGGACAAACACAGGTGCCATTTGATTATTAGAGGTGACTTGGGCGATGACAATGAGGAAATTGAGGTTGGTTTATTAGAGGTATACCCATTTTAAGTAAGCAAAACTATTCAATAACTATGTGTGACTACATATATATTCAATGTTCACTTCATTCACCATATTCACCTATTGTTTGACTCACCTTTGTATGCACGTTTGTTTTGATATAACTTTCACATATGGTTTGAACTACTTGGATTAGTAACGATATAAGATCATTAAGATCATTTAGGATTTGGACACGCCTGATCTATAATTCCATAATAGAAACAACTGTCTACATATTGTTTGTTGTATTGTGTTAGATGTTTTTCTGCAAAGATACTGGTTGGTTCTGGTCTCTCTTCCCCTCAGGACAATGGAGGGGGGTCCATTAGAGAGAGGACAGTTGATCTGGGGTTCCTGCCCTAAATGGACTCGTATCAGGACATTGAAATGGACTGCATACACAAAATGAAAAGCAGGAACATTGCTTCCTGTTACCAGCGGTTGATAAGTTTCATATTAGGTGGCAACATGGCTGACAGTCTTATCTGAATGTGATGTGTTTTTACGCTCTATATTTTCTATTTTCTTTTTGATTCCTTTAATGATTGACTATTCACAAGTGATTGGTGTTGAAAGATGTTAACACTCTGTAATGATGATTTGTTGTGCATTGACAGTGATTGGATTGCAGAGAAGTGCTTCATCCTGATGGGGTGAAATCTTCTCTAGATTAGGAAACCGTCATGATACTCTTTTTCCATCTCCTAGAGGTGGTTTTCGACTGGATGATGGTAACCCGACCTGGATAGACCTCTCTTCAGCTGCAGAAAGGGTAACTGGGAAGAGCTCTTCCGGTGGGGTGAGACTAGCTCATGAATTTGGCCTTATTAGAACAATTAAATAAGTTTACCTAGTCTAAAAGTAAATTAAAATAATGTGGGCATAAGATTCAAAGGTAACGCTAGAAGACTAAAATAGTTGTGCCAAAAAGCTTGATAAACTAGGACCCAGAATCACTGTCATATACATATATTTTATGATATCAATATATAAAGGTCAATACAAGCGGGAAGAATGAATGCAACATGCTTAACTTAGTGTTAATTTTGCGTGACTTTTTCAAAGTCATGAGGGGGGAATAAGTAGTGTATTTTATTTCAAGCAGGGAATATTTTTGCATTTTATTTTCAAGGGGGGAATTTTTGTGCATTTAGATTTTGTTTTTTTGTTTTTTGTTTTGTTTTATTCGTTTAATTGTCGGATTTGCATAAGTCAGACATATGTTCTTTGAACATTTGCAAGGACCTGGTTAAAGTAATCATTGGGAAATACTTCAGCAATCTGTTAGGAAAGGATCTAATGCGCAAGCTAGATAGTTTATTGACATAGAAAATTGGGAATTACTTCGCCAACGCCTAATGCTGTTATGCTGTGTTTAATACCTTAACTTGTTAGCTTTTTCCACCGACGTGTCAAAACTACAGCGCCAACACTGGGTGGTGCAGCAGATACCTATCAAACAGCGGTTGGGTCACAAGGAATGGTGGAAAGAGTAAATGGGACATTCAAGAAACTGACATTTCTGAGAAACAGAGTTTCAGAGCCAAAGGACGAACCACCAACCAGGGTGGAGAAAGGTGACCAGGTGTACCTGAGAGTGTTCAGGGGAACGCCCTGACTTGATCAGGCTTGGTTACATAGACTGGTACCTGATTTCCTGGAGTTCGGCACCTGTGTCTAGGAGGACATGGCACCTGTTTTACTTGAATGTTGAATTATTAAACACACAGTATGGGTCACGGTTGTCATTACAAGGCAGTTTAAATTCGGATGTGTTATGCTGTTGTCCCATGATTGCTTTAATAATGAGATGGATGAATTTCTTTGATGCTACTGGAATATGTTCTGACTACTGGTGATGAGTGGATCCGTGGGGAAGGCACACATGGGTACGTGTTAGTAACCTTGGCGTGTGGGCCTTGCCTATGGATCACAAGATGGGCATTAAATTTGTGAACTGTCCGACCTGAGGTTGGCTACGGATACGGGGGATAACACTGTGATGATGTTTGAGAAACCTGCGTGCATGTGTAGCCGGGCGAGTCCTTACCTAGTTTTCTGTGTCTCGCTCCGGTCCCCGCCTACTTCGTAAGTGGATAATTGGCAGCTACGTTCCATAAAAAGGAAGTGGGCTATCCAGGGCAGACGTCCGCTTCGTCCAAGGACGACTCTGGCCGACCTATCGCCTTCCCCTGACGTTTGGCTGTATTTCCTTCCACCGCTTGCCCCAGGTAGGCTTGAGTCTTTGTTTGAGGAACGTTCGCTTATGTACTGATGTGTCGGAGAGTTCAGAGCTTTTTGTTTACGTTCCAGTAACAGCAGTCGCTAAACGACTGGCTGGGTTTCACATGGCTGCTCTTCCCCGGTGTGCTCACCAATTTCAGCTTAGGTAGGTGTACTCCTGTGTGCAAACGTTATTGCATAGCTAGGCCACTTGTTAACTTATCTGTTAATTACAGCAGCATCACGGAGTGGTGCTCTGTCCGGACTCCCTGCCTCTGACGTTAGCTGTTGCATGGTAGGTTTTAGCTTTATTTTCCTCGATTTGAAGTAAGTTAAGTATAACATTAGAATAACGATTCTGTACTCCTTATAGGATCTGTTGGTATCCGGCTGTGGTGACAGCCTTGCTGTTTTGTTCCGGTTGGAGTTTGCTGCATGAAGCGACTTCCGCATCTCTCTGTGGCCTTTCCAAGACAGTTGTGTGCATGACTGCTAGCTTGCCTGGTGGCGGCTATCTGCTGGTGCCTGTTGGTGTGGTCGTGTGTGTTTGTTGCATGAGTGTGCATGCGTGGGAGTTGTATGGTGGCTTGCTGCTCCATTAGTACTTTGTGCTTTGTTTTGTCTCATCATTTAGATTCATTGTTTTGTTTATTTTATACTGCATGTGTTAAGTGGGCTTCCCCTGTGTATGTTGCTTGTCTCTCTTGCTGGGGCTGCATTGGACGCATGTTTGAGGCAACCCAATCTCACACCCAACTCGTCACATATTGAGGCCTGGTCACTGACCCATGTCGTCAACATTTGCAGCAGAAGGTACCCCCGTAGCGTCGCTCCTGGACGACTCGCGCCGCCCCATAGACCTGGGGGGTATTACACAAAACTAGGATACATAAATCCAGGATAATTGAGTAAGCGCGGCTTGGACTATTCTGCTCGGCGGTATCCTGGCTTATTCGGTTGCACGATTGCCAAGCCAGGATAAATAGGCGCGGCTAAATCACGTCAGGTGAAGCTATAGTTGGGATAAGCGGCTTGAATAGACCTCGCGATCGCTCACAGAATCACCGATCGGAACATGGCGTTTCATACGTCACGGCCGTTGAACAGCTCCTTATTGGATACCCGACCCAAGCCCGACGGGACCCGAGGGGACCTGACGGTACCCGACGGACCGGGTCGGGTTTGGACAGATATTTAGAAATGATGCTCGGGTTCGGGTCGGGCTCGGTGACGTCTGCGCGATTTGAAATGTGCAATTTAAAACAGCTTATTATGCATGGTAGCCAATGGGCTGTTTCACATGTTGCAAAGGTTCGATTGTGTGATTAAAATACATTTTATAAATAGGACATAAGCATGTTGCAACCCAGTCTCATATAAAAACGTACCCTGACTACGTTGGTCCAAAGTGCCACACGTAGAGGGGTTTTCCCATGGTTTTGCGTCCAAGTCACGTGACTTTCAAGGTTCACGTGACTTTTTCAGATTCCACAGGACTCCCTTGTGATGTCACTCCGTCTGACGGATCAAACCCTCGCCCACAACATGTCTGAGGTTGATTTGCTGATCAACACATTATTCCGTGGCAGCGGGAGAAACTAATGTTGACAAAGTGACGAGTTACGATCGGATGTTTGTCCGCTGTTTAATTGTGATGGTGTGTGGGCATCCGTCCTGTGGTTAGTTATTACTCCTGTATCAGAGCTATAGAGTAAACAACTCTATAAACAACTCTATGTTTACTCTATAGCTCTGATTCCTGCACCATGTTTCAATGACGTCAGGTTGCTAGGGGCTACGGCTGACAGACGCCACCTGTCCCATTGGGAGGACCTATCAGCCGGAAGTACTGTCCTTACTGTACTATTGTTTGTAATGTCATAAGTGTTGACAATAAAGTTTGTTAAAAAAACAACAACAACAACTATTATTGTCCCACACCACAATGTATGTCCGACAATGTTAACTCCAAACAATTCACGTTTGTCCAATTAATGGACAAACAAAGCAGCTGGAAACACGTCTAAAAACACTTGAAATAAAATGTAGCCTATATTTATATGTTTACAACATCAATCTCCCTATAATATGAACAAAATATGATCAGGTTATACTTTCTCTCTTGAAAACGGGCAAAACGCTAACCCTATCCCGGAAAATGAATTTAAAAAACTACAAACGTTCGGAAAATGCAATACACTGAAGTGTGCGGCGCCATGTTTTTTCCGCCATGTTTTTTGTAGTTCTAAAATGTTTAGTTAACGTTTTCCCTATTATGTGAAAATGTGTCAAGGAACTTCGCAAGTGTATTATATGTTTTAGGGACCGGGGAGCACATTTATTTGGTCAGATTTCATTTTTACTATTGTTAATTGGGTGAAATCTGGTTTTGACCTTACCCAGTAGCGCCCCCTGATGGTTTGGCAAAGGCCACAAAGGCCATGATAGAAGAAGTCAAGAGCTTTCCAAAAATGTTTTCCCCATGTTTGTATCACATTGTGTTGCTTTTCTGTAAGCCTTTAAAAGAGCCTTAGGTTCAAGGTTCAAAGGGCATTCCTGGGTAGCAGGAACCACCCAGAATGTTCACAGTGGCAGATCTGTACTCTGCAGCTCAAGACCTTTCCAACGATGTCTTCATTGTCATCCTATGACAAAGTTTCATTTTTATCTTGCTCACTGCCAAGGCACTTACTGATGTGTACTTTCTCACAGCCTATATAGAGCCAAGATGGATAAAATCACTAACACATATTTTAAGGGATATTTAGTGGCAAAATGTGTTCAACATATTGATGGTGACCTTATCCTTAGTCATGCTTTTCAATTTGGAGCAGTTTAGACCCCATTTACCCCTTCAACTATTTAATGTTTCATATCAATATTTCCATATTACTTAATATGACCATTTATAACCATTGTGTTCCCTTCCCCAGGGCTGACAGGATAGTACATAATATGGTAATGCGAATGTATGTCTGTGCAGTTACATTTTTACACACAGTTGTTTTTAATTGACCAAGATAAAATGTAGCCTATATTTATATTTTTACAACATCAATCTCCCTATAATATGAACAAAATATGATCAGGTTATACTTTCTCTCTTGAAAACGGGCAAAACGCTAACCCTAACCCTATCCCGGAAAATTAATTAAAAAAACTAAAAACGTTCGGAAAATGCAATACAATGAAGTGTGCGGCGCCATGTTTTTTCCGCCATGTTTTTTGTAGTTCTAAAGCCCTTTGCATACGGCACAGGCCTACTTTCTTTCAAAAGCTCATATCTTGGTCAATTAAAAACAACTGTGTGTAAAAATGTAACTGCACACAGACATACATTCGCATTACCATATTATGTACTATCCTGTCAGCCCTGGGGAAGGGAACACAATGGTTATAAATGGTCATATTAAGTAATATGGAAATATTGATATGAAACATTAAATAGTTGAAGGGGTAAATGGGGTCTAAACTGCTCCAAATTGAAAAGCATGACTAAGGATAAGGTCACCATCAATATGTTGAACACATTTTGCCACTAAATATCCCTTAAAATATGTGTTAGTGATTTTATCCATCTTGGCTCTATATAGGCTGTGAGAAAGTACACATCAGTAAGTGCCTTGGCAGTGAGCAAGATAAAAATGAAACTTTGTCGTAGGATGACAATGAAGACATCGTTGGAAAGGTCTTGAGCTGCAGAGTACAGATCTGCCACTGTGAACATTCTGGGTGGTTCCTGCTCCCCAGGAATGCCCTTTGAACCTTGAACCTAAGGCTCTTTTAAAGGCTTACAGAAAAGCAACACAATGTGATACAAACATGGGGAAAACATTTTTGGAAAGCTCTTGACTTCTTCTATCATGGCCTTTGTAGCCTTTGCCAAACCATCAGGGGGCGCTACTGGGTAAGGTCAAAACCAGATTTCACCCAATTAACAATAGTAAAAATGAAATCTGACCAAATAAATGTGCTCCCCGGTCCCTAAAACATATAATACACTTGCGAAGTTCCTTGACACATTTTCACATAATAGGGAAAACGTTAACTAAACATTTTAGAACTACAAAAAACATGGCGGAAAAAACATGGCGCCGCACAATTCAGTGTATTGCATTTTCCGAACGTTTGTAGTTTTTTAAATTCATTTTCCGGGATAGGGTTAGCGTTTTGCCCGTTTTCAAGAGAGAAAGTATAACCTGATCATATTTTGTTCATATTATAGGGAGATTGATGTTGTAAACATATAAATATAGGCTACATTTTATTTCAAGTGTTTTTAGACGTGTTTCCAGCTGCTTTGTTTGTCCATTAATTGGACAAACGTGAATTGTTTGGAGTTAACATTGTGGGACATACATTGTGGTGTGGGACAATAATAGTTGTTGTTGTTGTTTTTTTAACAAACTTTATTGTCAACACTTATGACATTACAAACAATAGTACAGTAAGGACAGTACTTCCGGCTGATAGGTCCTCCCAATGGGACAGGTGACGTCTGTCAGCTGTAGCCCCTAGCAACCTGACGTCATTGAAACATGGTGCAGGAATCAGAGCTATAGAGTAAACATAGAGTTGTTTATAGAGTTGTTTACTCTATAGCTCTGATACAGGAGTAATAACTAACCACAGGACGGATGCCCACACACCATCAAAATTAAACAGCGGACAAACATCCGATCGTAACTCGTCACTTTGTCAACATTAGTTTCTCCCGCTGCCACGGAATAATGTGTTGATCAGCAAATCAACCTCAGACATGTTGTGGGCGAGGGTTTGATCCGTCAGACGGAGTGACATCACAAGGGAGTCCTGTGGAATCTGAAAAAGTCACGTGAACCTTGAAAGTCACGTGACTTGGACGCAAAACCATGGGAAAACCCCTCTACGTGTGGCACTTTGGACCAACGTAGTCAGGGTACGTTTTTATATGAGACTGGGTTGCAGCTTATGTCCTATTTATAAAATGTATTTTAATCACACAATCGAACCTTTGCAACATGTGAAACAGCCCATTGGCTACCATGCATAATAAGCTGTTTTAAATTGCACATTTCAAATCGCGCAGACGTCACCGAGCCCGACCCGAACCCGAGCATCATTTCTAAATATCTGTCCGAACCCGACCCGGTCCGTCGGGTACCGTCAGGTCCCCTCGGGTCCCGTCGGGCTTGGGTCGGGTATCCAATAAGGAGCTGTTCAACGGCCGTGACGTATGAAACGCCATGTTCCGATCGGTGATTCTGTGAGCGATCGCGAGGTCTATTCAAGCCGCTTATCCCAACTATAGCTTCACCTGACGTGATTTAGCCGCGCCTATTTATCCTGGCTTGGCAATCGTGCAACCGAATAAGCCAGGATACCGCCGAGCAGAATAGTCCAAGCCGCGCTTACTCAATTATCCTGGATTTATGTATCCTAGTTTTGTGTAATACCCCCCAGGTCTATGGGGCGGCGCGAGTCGTCCAGGAGCGACGCTACGGGGGTACCTTCTGCTGCAAATGTTGACGACATGGGTCAGTGACCAGGCCTCAATATGTGACGAGTTGGGTGTGAGACTGTGTTGGTTTGAGGGTCTGTTCTCCTCTGGTGGCATTAATCCTATTGCATGCATGCTGTGTTAATTAGTTTAGATCGCCTAAGTCACCTTTTTGTTTTGATTTGCAGTGTGGTTTGAATCACAGAGTTTTCACCTCAGAGGCTTTGTTTCTGCCCTTTACGGTAAGCCCTATCCAGTGTAAATCCTGCCATTAGGATCTAGCATTATACGTGGTGGTGCCCTGTTATAACCATTGACGTGCATGTATATTTATTCTGCGTGAAATAAATAAATTGTTATATTTTTGTATTTAAATCTCCCGTCTCTGCCTGTTATTCAGACTACCAATATATGTGACCCTGGTGGTGCACAGGAAATTCTCAGGTTAAGCTAACCAGTGGGTTCCTAGGAACAGGGGTTTAGAACTTTGTGGCCGTCCATCCACATCGTTCTGTCACAATCGGAAACCACCTGAGCCATTGCATGCATGTCCACAGGGCGTTTTTTAGTTCTATATAGGTTTACTGTTCCTTATACCTGGAGGTATTCGATTTAGGTCATACATGCATATAACTATTAGAAGGGATTTCATATGATGAAATTGCTATGCATTTATTACTGTGCCTTTGTGTCCTCAAGATACTGTGATGATGGTATGACATATTGATTGTATGATGTGATGATAATTTGTCTACTGTTTGTTGGCTACGGCCCATGTATTCTTTGAGACACACCAAGGTGAATGCCGTCCACTTTAGAGACGCGACAGGTTTTCCTCCTGTATAGAGGGGGGTTTTCCCGAACTAAGTCGGTTGGTGATGTTGATGTTGACCCACGGTAACCAATCCGTGGGGTTTTTTATTTTCGCTTGAATTTATACTCACCATTTTTAGACCTTACATGATACATTGCATTATTAATTTATAGTATGGTCATCAGTGATGACCAAGGAGGGACTGTTGCGAATAAATAATAACATGTATCAGCAGGCTGTAATATCTACACATAGCCACAAAGGAGTAGAAATAAATATACAAGTTGTAGTAACTGCACCTCAACACCAGATGGCAGCAAACATAATACACTGGGGGCGGGCGCTCAACGCTAGCCATTGTGCGTCATGGAGGCCACGCCTCCTGCGCAGAGGCATCCGGGCGGAAACATCCGGTTGGAATCAACACCCGCAGGCAGCGCATCCGGAAGGACGCAAAGCTTAGGGGGTCTCTCCACGCGTGATTAATGCAATACCCCTCCATATGCTTATTAGATAATATAACTAAACCTAAACAAATAAAGTGAGTTAAAGCGTTTCCTGTGTCGGCGGCCTTCTTCCTCGGAACACAACCCCACAGACAACAGCACAGAAGTCCACACAACACTGAACACAACACTGAAAATTACAAAAATATGACCCTGGGTCATAACAGTCACCAATTTAGAAACCACCAGAAATTACCTTGAGTATCAGTCACATTGTCTAGCAGAGTGATGTCGCGGAGCATAGTTAGGTTATGGAGTGCTTGAGAGATAATATGGCTGTTTTCCAGAATAAACATGCAGCACGATGTACCCACTAGAACATATACCTCACCCTGCACGGCTGTCAGTTGGTCTAATACCATCCTGTTCTGCATGGCCATTAGTGGCAAGGCTTTAATTTCTGCGTTTGTGGCGGCATCTATAATGCCGTCTTTCCACTGGTAATACCAGCTCGTCTCGCCTCGAATTAGCACGGCTTTTTTGCCTTTCCGATATCTGGTACCTGCTAACTGGTGCTTTTTTTAGTATCACCTCCGTATAAGTTCCAACCAAGCTGAGCTGATACTTTTGTGTGACGTAAGCTGGTAGCCGGCCACTGATTGGACAGAGAGTGACGTCACTTGACGACTCATGATGAATGCGACGTCCGAGCCTGACACCCGCTACCTAATAGTAGACCAACCCTTAGTCAATCGACAGAGGCTTAGTCGAATAAGTTTTTATTAGTCGCGCAAAAAGTAAAACAGGAGCATCACAACCGAATACATCCGTGGTCGCAACAAGCCCTGATTTAACTCATCGCTGCATCTTGCATCGCTGCAGAAATATTGACCAAATGATGGCTGTCTAGAGAGGAGTGCTGCTGCCCGACCATCTCCTCGGTTGGTATACACTTAGGTGTAGACACCGCTAGACATGCGGGACTAATACCGGTGATCGCGTCTTTATTTTCCCGTGTCTGATGGCTGTAATTCGGAGCATGAATATCGGTTGAATATCTAATATCTTAACTTCACTTTTGTATTTTTTAAGACAAGACGATAGTCGCACATCCCTAGTAACTACGCCCGCGAAGGTGAACCCTCCCGGACACCGCTATTAGTGTGTGTTGGCCTTGGCCAACGCACACACCTTGGCCTTCTCCTCCTCGTGCTGGACGGGTGGGGTGTCGTTTGTGACGTCGGGTGGTGGTGGTGGTGCCCGTCTGCAATATTGTGTATGCACCCACGTTACCCTCTCGCCTACTTTGATGGCAGACTGGGTTGTGAAGTGTGGCAATCCGTACGAGGGAAAGGGACTAGATTATTTAATAGAGATCCCGCCGACAAGGCCAAGTTGTGGCAATCCGTACGAGAGAAATGGACTAGATTATTTAATAGAGATACCCGACAACGCCACTCTGGGGTTGTACCCAGAGAACTATTCTTATCCACACACGTAAAGCACACAGGTCCGTATACTCAGGAGCAGAGATGTGGTTCAAATAGATCAATACAAGTTTTATTTTCTTAACAATCCAAAAAAAGAGCGCCACACATCCACACGCACCGGACACGAAAATACCAACAAACATTTATTTCCTTTTAAATAAAGTTGTGTGCAGTTATACGGTGTATAAATACGATTATCAAAAGTGTTCAATGTCTCCTTCCTGGTTGTTCCGACAACCTTCAGAACCGCTTGGTCCATGCCGTTAATAGGCGGCCCGCTTCGTGCGTGTGCTTGTAAAAATGATATTTTTATTTTTTTATATACTCTCGCCCTGGAACTCAAACCATTTTCTGATGTCCCCAAAAATTAATTGAAATAATTACATTAAAAGTGTGACGATTAGTCGACCATCGGCTTGAAATGGCGACTAAGAAAACCTTTAGTCGGGAGCAGCCCTAATTGCTATGAATGCTGGGGGTATCAATGGAGGCCAGCCGTGGCCATACGGCAAACAACTATTCCCGAACAGAGTTGATGTGGCTACTTCAGACAATTCCTGTGCTATGTACCCTTTGGTGCGATCTCAGACTGGTCTAGATGGGGTCGTCGCTTGTTGGGACCTCTAGGTCCTTGTTTCTGGGTTGGCTGTTCCACGGTGCCCTTTTGAGGTGGGTGGCATGGATCCATTGGGGCTGGTCAGTGGTTATGACAGCCATCGTTGTGACCACAATGATCTCGCTAGTTTACCTGTTGGCATAGGGAGAGAGAGAGAGACTTCCGCTCACAGAATCATGTCTTAGCTAGTATTTTCACATTTTCCTCCTCTTTTGCACATGGGAACACTTCCTCCTACTTAGAGAACTGATCTACTATGATAAGCATATTTATTAGGTCGTTTAGGGGGCATATGTGTACAATCTATTTGTAGTGACTGAAATGAGTAGCATAACGAGACGCCCCTGGTTTTCTTACATTTTTTCTCGCACATTTCAAACAAGAGCTAAGAATCAATTTTACAGTTCTTTGTATCCAAGAATACAAAATCTCACCATTATGTTTCTTATGACCCCCTGTTGGCCGACATGAGACATACCATAAAAATTTCGGACAATTAATGGAAAAGTGCTAGCTGGTAATGCTTACTGGGGTAGTAACACATTTTTATGCCAATATTCTATATCAGCTGGTGTTGCCTGTGAAACTATAATTACATGAAAATGTATACATTTAATAAACAGGAGCTACAGAGCAATATGGTAAAGGTATGGTTATATTTTATATCTACCATATGACCAATAATTAGGGTCACATTAACCTCGGTGCCTTTCTGCTTAAGTAAGACAGAATCATGAGATATAAGCAGAGTACATAGCGATAGTCATATGATAGTAAAGAACAGGCAGGCTTGTCTCTGTACATGCTGGGAGTCAGATACCATGAGGACGAGGTGGGAAGACGTCAACAGCCGGATGAGACATCCTTTGTTATGATGTTTTCACTGTTTGTGTATAACATCCTGGGTCAGGGATAGTTGGTGCTCAGACTTCGTGAACTGACACACACACTTTGTTGTTCTGTCAGGGGAACATAGTTGGACCCAGATATCTGTAAAACTCTGCACATTATACGTGTGTTAACAATAAAACTGATTATTTCTTAAAGCTAAAACTTCTTCTATCGCTTCATTAAAGAACACGCGTGAGTAAGGGTTTCATTTTTGAAACTGCTTTTCACAACAATTGGTGACCCCGATGTGATGAAGACGAAGAAGTGACACAACGGATGAGAGGACTGAGTGACAATGAAACGTGGCCACATAAAAAAGGTAAGCAGAAGCCTGTTATAACAAAATTCTGCAATTGGGCATTGTCAAAACTGTTTTGAAGTCACTTGTGATACTCGTCCTAGACATAGTTTAAACCAGTATAGTGTGCAACATAGGGCACGCTCCCTTAAGGAGGTCACCAAAAGGGGACCCTGCTGTGAAAGCGCACGAGCAGGGACCACCCGAGGGTTGGAATCCTGTTGAGGGGGAAGGGCCCACACAAATAACCAGCGGTTTAGAATCCGTCTCGACCTTGCCATAATATATAGGAGGGCAGGTAAAAGGGGGGTCAAAAGGGCCCCATGGTCGCTGGTTCCTGTAAGTACCAGAAGAGGGATCTCCGTGAGGGAGGAATGAATAAAAAGAAGCCCGGAGTAGCCCAAGGGTATCAATTCCTGTGAGTCGGCACTAAAATAGTATTGTGTGGGTGGTTCCAGGGGTTAGACTTTTCGGTGAGATTCTCATAAGTCTCGTCTAACGCCTGTTCTGTGGGGTATTAAAACAATAAAACATTTTTAAAAAATATTTTCTGTTCTGTGGGGAAAACGGGTGGTTGGATACGGGAAAATTGTGTCTAAAAGTTTCTGTACGAAGCCTGGGGGAACCCCTAGAGTGAGACCGGACTGAAAGTCTTTCCAGCCTAGAAGCTTGTCTCACTGGGCAATATTTTGTGCAGAAAGCAGACCGTGAGTCATTCACACCGACCCTGTATGTGTATAATAATTTTTGTTGGTGTTAAAATGGACGGGGAACACCACAGAGAGTTTAAAGAATCTGGGGGGTGTCCTGAAGACACCATAGGAGAGCAGTGGAAACAGATTAAGTTTCAATTGATTAGTGGGTTTACACTGAATAAACAGGGAAAGATAATGAAGGGTCACGAGGTGACCTGGACGCGGCTCCAGGAGAAGGGACAGATACCTGGAGATGAGAAACAGGCCAAATTGTTGCCCTATCTGGCGGATGCCGAGAGGACTGTGTTAAGAGAGTTAGAAAGGCATAAGGCAGAGGGAAAGCAAAGTTGGAGGACAAAGAAGAAGTGGAGAGCAGCACTGGAAGAGAAAGAGGAGAGGAGAGCGTCAGTCCATACAGTAGCATTAGCATGTGTAGAATTAGAAGCTCAGAAAGACAAAAACCAGGACTGTGACTAAGACTGTGACTGTTTCACCGACGGGGCCAACAGCCCCCACCTATACCAAGACCTGAAATCAATATGTGCACACACAGCCTCTGACAAACACAGCCGACATGAGAACACCTCCTCCGTACACGGTTATCTCACAAGGGGGAATACAAGCCCCCGTTATCAATGTAAGACCTTAAGACAGATGTACTAGAGACTACTACTACTACTACTACAGGACACAAAGCGAGAATTAGCAGCAAGACACACCGGTCAGGCTATGGGTTACGAATCAGGGCAAGACACAGAGGGACACAAAGCCAAATGGGGAGGGACGGCACCAAACGCAAGGGGACGTCGTGGCGTCCGGCGGCAATAAGGACAACAACAACGCAGGCAGGCGCCGGCGCTCCCGTAGCCATAACAACCCGCGAGAGCGATGGTACTAAGAGTCAACTGTCAGATGGCCCGCCTCCCCTGACCTAGCAGGGAGCAGGGAGAGGGCTGATATGTCACCATTTAAAGTAAAGAGTAAAGTTAATAAAAAATAATAAACATCGTTTAATAAAGTAAGAGTAAAAGTAATCAGAAATACATATTGCTTAAAAATATAGTGTTAGTACACTTAGAAAATAAATGTCGTTAACAGCAGTGGACATTTTGGGTAGGGTTTGTTATCTACGTAAAGATGAGATCAACAAGATCTCTGAAAAATTGAAGAAAATAATAGCTAAAACAGGCCTTAAAATTAGTATTAGTTAGAGATCAAAAAGAAGGAGTACGACGAAGGCAGAGAGAAAAGATAGGAAGGGAAATGGTAAGTAGGGATAGAAAGTACTAGGAAAAGTAGATAATAAAGGAGAAGTAAAGTTGGATGAAGAAAGTAGCAAGGGAGTGGGTTAGTGAACAGTGATGTGGGGGTTAGTGGTGGTCTATTAAAACAGAGGGACTTAGATATAGACAGACAAAGGGAATAAAATAGAAGGTTAGCAGAAAAGTTAGAGAAAGTGTAAGAAAAGTTAGAGAAAGTGTTAGAGAAAGGGAAAGAAGGGAAAGAGAGAAATGTGGTCAAGAGAGAAAGGGAGGGGGCCTGGCCCGCAGAAGAAGACAATAAAGCAGGGCAGCACTAGAGCTGCAAGAAGTACTTAGATAAGGAGATCTAAAACAGAGAGGGGCAATAAAGATTTATGCAGGAGTTTACCCTATAATACTACTACAACGACAACGACTACTACTACTGAAAAATAATAATGATAATAGTAATGATAATACATTTTATTTGAAGGTGCCTTTCCAAAAACACAAGGTTGCCTTACAAAACAAAGTGGTAAAGGGACAACCAGCTCAGTATGTCCAGGGGGATAACAGACTTAGAGGGGTTAGAATAAAATATAAATAAAGAAAGCGCTGTGATCATTAGAACATTTAAGGATATGTTGGGACATAGAAAGTGCACATGTAGAGATCAATTATGTATTAGTGTCTGTTATTTGTTTCTGTGTTTTCTGTTGATTTGTTTTCTCTGTGTAGTTGTTTTATAACTATGTGAGTAAAAGTGTTTTAGTGTTTTGTGGGACAATTAGCAGACCAACAGCTCAGTTAAGTTGGGTACTATTCATTTAAATCAGAAGTTATCTCCTCTACCGCTCGTCCACAGAAGTCCAGGGGTCAACCAGCGCTGGGGACTCTTTTAAGAGTTCAGGGAAATTCCCCCCTCACCAAACTGAGGTAGTGGGACTGTGGGGTTTGTGTCCCGGGGAAGAAGGCTGCCGACAACAGGAACGCTTATAACTCACTTTATTTGTTTAGCTTTAAGTTATTTAACTATGAACCAGAAGGAGAGGTATTATATGTATATCACGCCGCGTGGAGAACCCCAAGCGTTGCATTCTCAGTCGCTTTGCTTCCTTCCTATGCGCTGCCTGGGGTGTTCTGACTTGAGCCGGCGGAAGTTCCGCCGGTAGTCACTGGGCAGGAGGCGTGGCCTCCATGACGCACAATGGCCAGCGTTAAGCGCCGCCTCCAGTATATCGTTTGGCGCCATCATGTGTTGAGGTGCAGTTACTACAACTTGTATATTTATTTCTACTCCTGGCTATGTGCAGATATTTTACAGCCTGATGATACATGTTATTAATTCGCAACAGTCCCTCCTTGGTCATCACTGATGACCATACTATAAATTAATAATGCTATGTATCATGTAAGGTCTAAAAATGGTGAGTATAAATTCAAGCGAAAAGAAAAACATCAACATCACCAATCGACTTAGTTCGGGAAAACCCCTTCTGAATAGGTGGAAAACCTGTCGCATCTCTAAATTGGATGGCATTCACCTTGGTGTGTCTCAAAGAATACATGGGCCGTAGCCAACAGTAGACAAATTATCATCACATCATACAATCCATATGTCATACCATTATCACAGTATCCTGAGGACAGAAAGGCATAGTAGTTAATGCATTGTAATTTCCCCATATGAAATCCCTTCAAATACTTATATGCATGTATAACCAAAATCGAATACCTCCAGGTATAAGAACAGACATTACCGTGTTAGCAGCTCTGGCTAACACAGAAGAGACATTAGCGTGTTAGTTAGCAGTAACCCTATATAGATCTAAAAAACGCCCTGTAGACTAGCATGCAATTGCTCAGATGGTTTCCATGCACGCAGGTTACTCAAAGATCATCAGTGTTATCCCCCGTATCTGTAGCCAACCTCAAGTCGGACAGTTCATGAATTCAATGCCCATCTTGTGATCCATAGGCAAGGCCCACACGCCAAGGTTACTAACACGTACCCATGTGTGCCTTCCCCACGGATCCACTCATCACCAGTAGTCAGAACATTTTAGCAGCGTCAAAAGATTCATCCGTTTCATTATTAAAGCAATCATGGGACTACAGCATAACACATTCCGTACTTATAATGCATTGTATTGACAACCGTGAAGCATACTGTGTATTTAATAATTCAACATTCAAGTAAAACAGGTGCCATGTCCTCCTAGACACAGGTGCCGAACTCCAGGAAATCAGGTACCACAGCCTGATCAAATCGGGGCGCTCCACTGTCCCCTGCACACTCTCGGGTACACCTGGTCACCTTTCTCCACCCTGGTTGGTGGTCCATCCTTTGGCTCTGCACTCTGTTTCTCGGAATTGTCAGTTTCTTGAATGTCCCGTTCACTCTTTCCACCATTCCCAGTGAATGTAACATAACTGCTTGTTTGATGGGTGACTGCTGCACCACCCGGTGTTGGCGCTGTAGTTTTGACACGGCGGTGGAAAAAGCTAACAAGTTAAGGTGTTAAACACAGCATAACAGCATTAGGCGTTGGCGAAGTAATTCCCAATTTTCTATATCAATAAACTAGCTTGTGTATTAGATCCTTTCCCAACAGATTGCTGAAGTATTTCCCAATGATTACTTTAACCTGGTCCTTGCAAATGTTCAAAGACCATATGTCTGACTTATGTAAATTCAACACTTAAACAAATAAAACGAAAAACAAAAAAACTAAATGCACAATTACTCCCCCCTTGAAAATAAAATGCAAAACTATTCCCTCCTTGAAATAAAATATCCTTGCAAATAAGATACAGAAATATTCCCTCCTTGAAATAAAATATCCTACTTATTCCCTCCTCGTGACTTTGAAAAAGTCACGTAAAATTAACACAAAGTTAAGCATGTTGCATTCATTCTTCCCGCTTGTAGTGACCTTTATATATCGATGATATCATAAAGTATATGTACATGACAGTCTGGGTCCTAGTTTATCAAGCTTTTTGGCACAACTATTTTAGTCTTCTAGCGTTACCTTTAAATCTTATGCCCACATTATTTTATTTTACTTTTAGACTAGGTAAACTTATTCAATTGTTCTAATAAGGCCAAATTCATGAGCTAGTCTCACCCCACCGGAAAGAGCTCTTCCCAGTTATCCTTTCAGCAGCTGAAGAGAGGTCTGTCCAGGTCGGGTTACCATCATCCAGTCGATAACCACCTCTAGGAGATGAAAAAAGAGTATCATGACGGTAGAGAAGATCTCACCCCCCATCAGGATTAAGCACTTCTCTGCAATCCAGTCACTGCCAATGCACAACAAATCATAATTATAGAGTGTTAACATCTTTCAACATCAATCGCTTGTGAATAATCAATCATTAAAAGAATCAAAAAGAAAATTGAAAATATAGAGTGTAAAAACACATCACATTCAGATAAGACCGTCAACCATGTTGCCTCCTAATATGAAACTTATCAACCGCTGGTAACAGGAATGTTCCTGCTGTTCATTTTGTGTATGGAGTCCATTTCAATGTCCAAATATGAGTTTGAGTCCATTTAGGGCAGGAACCCCAGATCAACTGTCCTCTCTCTAATGGACCCCCCTCCATTGTCCTGTGTGTGTGTCCCAGGTGAAAACCCTCTGGTCCATCTAAGAATCATAACCTCAGCAATGGTCAGCATCATTGAGCAAAAACAAAACATCGTATATAAAAACAAGACAATGGACACCACATTATGAAGGTAAACTGAGCAACCCAAAAATTGACTGTATTAATTGTTACACCCCTACACTGTGTATCAGGTTATGACTCTACCACACTCCCATATCGTCGCTTGAGGCGGGAGAAAAGTCCCTGGACTGCTTAACAGTCCCCAGCGCTGGTTGACCTCTGGACTACTGTGGACGAGTGGTAGAGGAGATAACTTCTGATTTAAATGAAACTATCAGATAGGGCCGTATTATGCCCATCAACCATCTTATGCACAAATACTCATGAGGGGGTACCAGGGGTTCGGGGCTTCATGTGACGTGACTGAGCTGTTGGTCTGCTATTTGTCCTATAAAGCACAAAACACTCACACAAACAGTTAAAAGTATAAAACAAATACACAAAGAAAACAAAATCAACAGGAAACAAAAACAAATAACAGACATATATACATAGTTGACCTGATCTTCAACCGTCCTAATGTTCGCATTGCTTTCTTCGTTATGTTTCATTATGTCTATTATTATTATTATTATTATCATTAACATCATTATTATTATTACCACTACTATTATAAGGTAAACCCCTACATAACTCTATAATGCCTCCCTCCTTTGTTAGATCTCCTTATCTAAATTACCTCCTGCGGCTTTATCTCTGCTCTGTCCCTCTCTCTCTAGACCACATTTCTCTCTTTACCTTCTTTCTTTAACTTTCTTACACTTTCCCTTCTTCTATCCTTCTGTCTACTTCCGTCTGTCTTTCTAAATAAATCCTCCTGTTATAAGAATTACCACTTACTGTCCCCATCTCATTGTGTCCTGTCCAACTTCCCTTTCCTCCTTTGTTAACCTTATAATTTCTTATCATTAATAAAAACAAAAAGAGGTGTTCATGATCTTTCTTTGGAAGGGGCATGGAGGTCCCCTCCTTCTCTTAAGGTTAAAGGAAAGAATAAAACAAAGAGTTAATGTCAATTTTAACACCTTCCTATTACTGACAAGTTGATGCTTATGAATAATCAGTTTTTACACAACAACACTTTTTATCACAGTAATGACATCTGTTAACATAGTTATTTATAAATGTATATGTCTAAATAATAACATTAAACCAAATTATTGTATTGGGCTCCATTCTGCCTTCTCCCCTTGCATTCTAGGAGCGCACAACTTCATTCACACTTCATTCATACTTGCAAACGCAGACTGGCAAACGCCATTCCTTTGTCCCCTTCTTCATGGTCAGTCGTCGGGGGAGGGGGAGGGGGAAAGTCTGGGTAGTCTGGGTGGGGGTAGGGGTGGTCGAGGGGTAGGGGGTCTTTGGGGCCATTTTGGGGACTCCATGGGGACTCTATGCTCCCTGCTGTGTTACTAGGCCTACCAGTTAATATTGTGTATATGCCCAACTATGTGTGTGCCCATATGTACAAGTGCTCCAACTCCACTTGCACTGTTAGGTATATGTCTATAGGTTAGATAGATGAGTTTACCGTCTCTCCCTAGACTTAGCATAGCCATTAGCCTCCACTTGGGCCAAATGGCTAGGAACACAAGAATGTTACCATCCCCCCTGGAACAATGAGCCATAAACCACCCCCCGTGGTGGGCTATCTTCAGTTCTAAATACCTAGCATATCCGCTAGGCCCTCGTGTTAGCTTATGTGGCTAATGCTACCAGAATGCTACCATGCTTCTATGAGGAACAAAAGGCTAACCCACGTGTTGGGTTCTCCAGTTACATTCTGCAGACTTAACTAAGATGCACTTTAGCAAAGTTAGCAAGCATCAACACATGCAGGGTTAGCTACACGAATGCGGGCAATTGTGTTTCATGCAAGTTAGCGTAGTTCTTTGTGCATGCAATGTTAGTAACAATGTTAGTAGCGATCTGTACCCTATCGATCTCCGTTTTCCACTCTCCTATACTCTAGGGGTTATGCCCCAAATTTATATTCCCAGTTTTGTACTGAGTTTTAAATTTTTTTTTTATTATTATTTTTTATTATTTTTTTTATTTTTATTTTTTTTTATACTCTAAAGCTCCGTGCCGAGTTTTTATATTCCCAAGTTTGTATTAAGTTTTAAATTTTATACTCTAAAAGCTCCGCGCCGAGTTTTTTATACTCCCAGGTCCCGTACCGAGTTTTAATAATACATACAGTACTGGCCTCTTGGTTCTTCTATTTGTCGTACAATGGCGACATAATATCATTTAACTAATTCCAAAAGAGTTATAAGCGCCTGTTCATTTTGCTTCGGCTTAACTGTAACGACTATGGGCCGGAGAACCAAAGCTCTACCACAACGTACGCTAGCAGCTCTGTCACCTAATAATCCTATATCTATCTATGTGCAGTTTTAGCCTGAGCAATGGGCACTGCTTACCTCCTGTTATGGCGCCTTGTGGCAGAGCTGTTGAGTCGTACGGTTGCAGTGCGGCCAAAGTTCCAAAGTTCCAAATAAAACCTCTCTTTCCCCGAATCACGTCGGGAAGTCACCAGAATGTGGGGTTTGTGTCCCGGGGAAGAAGGCTGCCGACAACAGGAACGCTTATAACTCACTTTATTTGTTTAGCTTTAAGTTATTTAACTATGAACCAGAAGGAGAGGTATTATATGTATATCACGCCGCGTGGAGAACCCCAAGCGTTGCATTCTCAGTCGCTTTGCTTCCTTCCTATGCGCTGCCTGGGGTGTTCTGACTTGAGCCGGCGGAAGTTCCGCCGGTAGTCACTGGGCAGGAGGCGTGGCCTCCATGACGCACAATGGCCAGCGTTAAGCGCCGCCTCCAGTATATCGTTTGGCGCCATCATGTGTTGAGGTGCAGTTACTACAACTTGTATATTTATTTCTACTCCTGGCTATGTGCAGATATTTTACAGCCTGATGATACATGTTATTAATTCGCAACAGGACCCGCCCTAAAAGGATCCTGTGGGAGTGCGGTAGTTATTACAATATAAAAAACTGATACGCAATGTTGCGTATGTAGCAATAAAATAAGTCCATCATTAGGTTGCTTAAAATACCTCCATAGTGTGGTGTTGAAATAGTTAAAAGAAAGTTTGTTCTGGGTTGCCAGAGTCTACCGGTAGGTGTGTCCCCAAGGGGGGAGAGTGGACTGCGTGGTATAAGTCCCGCCTCTGTTGTCATGGCCAGCCATATCTTGCTTTTCATGTGTTTTGTTGAAATAGATTGCAGGTTGTTTAGTCTTTGTTTTAGTTGTTTGTGTTTTATTTGTTTAAATTGACATTGTTTTGGTCAGACAAATGTTCTCTGAACATTCGCAAGGACCTGGTTAAAGTGATAATTAAAAAGTACTTCAGCAATCTGCTGGGAAGGGATCTAATGCACAAGCTAGATTGTTTATTGACATTGGGAAGAATTGGGTTTACCTTGCAAACGCCAACGCCTAATGCTGTTATGCTGTTGTTGAAAATGTTTATTTGTTAGCTTCGTCCACCACCGCGTCATAATTACAGCATCAACGAAGTGTGGTGTCTCCATTACGCATACACAGGACTGCATGGATAGCTGTCATAGATATCTGTCTCTACTCCTCCACATCCACCTATCCTATGGGCTGAACATAAGAATCAGAAGGGATTTATCCCCATACACGGCATCCTGCAACAGGCCAGTAGGGAAGGCTGGTTAGCCTATGACGGGTAAGATCCCCCTTGAAACCTGGGGACAACCTAAGGCAGGCACAGTCACGATTACTTGGCCAAGTCGCACTGACTCACTTGATCATAGAGTGATAAGAAGATGAAACCATCCGAGGAGAAACCATTTGGGTTGAAAGGTGGAGGATGGGATAGATCTCAGACGACTTAAGCAGTGAAAATGTGGCAATAACTAGGACAGGTCATTTGTTTAAACTCTTAAGGGATATAAGGATTGGCGTTTTGTTTTTCGGTGAAGTACATGATTTGGTAAATTTGGTAACAGCATGGTTTAAAAGCGGTTGATGGTAAACCCATATCGTATCAAAATTTAGGTTTAGGATTTACTGGCTGCAATTTCCCTTTCTACTAGATTGGCTGTAGTTGAGGTTAAAGGGCATAGCACCTCAGGAGGGATACAGGCAGAAGGTCATTATTTAGCTAACTTAGCCTCAGGCGAGGAGTTGGACAATCATAATCAGACATTGATAGAGGTGCATGGCATGGTGCTCATGGACATTTTGTTGCACCTACCTGGCTGTTACAAGGCTCATTAAAGATGTGCATGGTTTTCACCATGGCGCAAGGGTGGAGGTAATGAAGGAAATCAGAAAACAAGGTTTAAAATCAGAAAACAAGATTTTTGGTCACCATACTTGCAAACAATGATTGATAATTATCTCAATGATTGTGAAGCATGTGCAGAAAACAACGAAAGAAAAACAATCACTACTCTAGTGGGACACATTCCCACACCCGAGGGACCATTTAGACATCAGCCTGATCAACAAGACCCAAACCTAAATGCTACACTAACGTAGCATATTAGTCCTTTTACTCGCCCCAAGACCAAACACCTGCAATTTTTATCTTTCGCCCCCATCCCACGCCTTTGCCGCTCCTTTGTTTTTAGATAGTGTATAGATATTGATATTGTTTATATTCTAATTAATTATTATGCACCAATTACACCAAGTCGAACTCCTTGTATGAACAATCCTACTTGGCAATAAACTTGATTCAAAATTCAAATTCAGGTCTTAGACTATGTTGATATGATCAAAAGTGTATAAGGTAAAAGGTACATGCTAGTAGTCAATGACAGATTCAGCAATTGGGTAGAAACAGTCCCAATAAAAGATCAAAGTGTGACGACTGTAATTAAGTGTTTGACTAGAAAAATCATGCCAAGGTTTGAAATCCAATTAGAAATTAGCTCAGACAATGGATCAGCTTTCATTCAGAAAACTGTGGTGTAGCAGTTACGCACCAAACAGCGATTAGGTGGTGTTTACCATTCCCAGTCACAAGGAAAAGTGGAAAGAGTGAATGAGACATTCAAAACAAAAATGAACAACATTTCTGCAAGTGTAAATTGAATTGGGTAGATGCACTACCACTAACACTAATGAGTTATCGCATGCAAGCTAACAGAATGACGCATCTAACCCCGCATGAAATGCTTACAGGTCGACCTATGCTTTCACCTACATTTCGAGGGTCCCACAAGGGGCCCCCCTTTAGAACAATTAGAGATAGAATTGAAAAAAAAGTATATCAGACAACTAACTTCCATACACAAGCTCATATTCTAACAGGAGAAACAGAGTCCCAGAGCTGGAGAAAGAACCACCAAGGGGGGTGGAGCCAGGTGACCAGTTGTACCTGAGGTGTTCAGGGGAAAGTGGAACGAGCCCAGGAGAAAAGGACCATACAAGGTCACCAATGCGACACCAACCGCCATCGAGGTGGAAGGGAGTTCCACCTGGTACCACCTCAACCACTGCACCAAAGCCGCTCAACCAAAGACGAGGGAGGACCACAAGGAGGAGCTGGGTGCAGGTGTACCCGGCACAGACCGCCACCCCAGGATCAGACCCAGCCCAGCCAGGAGCAACAGCCTCATGACGATGCTGAGGCTGCGACAACCATCCAGATGGAAGGTGGACCCACCAGGGTCTAACCTGGTCTTGAGGAGGCTCACATGTGATCGTGCTGGTAACCTCTCCATGTGAGCCTGACCCCGAACCTACGTCTTTGGAGGAGTGCAGGACCTGAAGATAGCGACGACGAGCAGAAACAACAATGGATGCCCAAAACCCCCCACATGCATACAGCGCACCAATACATGAAGATCATTGCAATCATTCAAAATACATCCATGCCCGGAAGGATTTTTTAAAGTTTAAATTGTAATCATGTATTATGTGATTCTCCAGGGAGGGGGGAAGTTATACTAAATTGGTAGTTTTTTGGGACTTTGGAAGTCCCAAAGGGGGGATATGTGGGAGACATTTGTTTACTAGTTCTGCCATCGGAGAACGCTTCGTCTTTTGCCACCCGGAAGAACGTATATTGTTGTTGTGACGTCGTGGTGATTTGTCGTGTTGATAACATAGACATCTTATATCATGAATGTATCGAATGGATGTATATAGTAACATATGTATAAGATGTCTATGGTTGATAACGCACTAGAGGGATCACTCGCCTCTGATTGGCTAACATCACTGTGACGGACAGTGCTGTTAGCCAATCAGAGGCAAGTAATTTAAATGTCATGAATATTCATGAGTAAGAGCCGAAAACCTCTCGTTCTTCCCCGCCCACCTCCTACTCCAAACTAGAACAGCCTGAAACAGGCGCACCAGAGCATTTTTTTCACCAAAACCGGCTCACAGGGCATTCATTAATACTGCAAAATTAACGAAAAAACGTTTTTTCATTAATTTTGCAGTGGTCTCTAGTAGGGGCAGGTATACACCTAGGTAGGTAGACACCACTAGACATGCGGGACTAATACTGGTGATCACAGCTTTAGTTCCCCGTGTCTGATCGCTATAATTCGGAGCGTGAATATCTGTTGAATATCTAATATCTTTCTAACTTTAAAAAAACACTTGTCCGTGAAGGTGAACCCTCCTGGGACACCGCGAATAACATGAAGGAGCCACACATCCACACGCACCGGACACCAAAATACCAACAAACATGTTTTCCATTTGCTTGCTTTTAAATAAGCCAACACATAAAAAATGATTTTATAAAAAGGCAACTCGCATACAGAAACATTAAAGTTAGAGATTCAAAATTAGATTAACGCGATTAAAAAACATAACGCGCTAAACATGACTGTAATTAATTGATCGCAATTAACGCGATAATTTGACACCCCTAATTTTAAGATTGACCTTCAACTTACCAAGGAGTCTCTGCTTTTCTTTGAGGACAGGCTTGGCGAGGCTAGCTTTCCTAAGCCACACCACGATGGCTCGTATCCTTCCAGACCAGCTGGCGACAGTTTTCACTATGTAGAGCTTTTGGGCTGCTACATTCAGCGTGTGTGCAAAACATCCCATCTTCATTATCTGCATCCTCTTTACTGCCACATACATGTTTGCAGCATTGTCAACTGTAATCGCAACCACTTTTGACTTTACCCCAAAGTCATTTTTGCATCCATCTCCTCCGCTACAGCAGGCCCTGTCTGGGAGATGTAAACTGCACGTGTATGAAGGACTTTCTCCCTTAGCTCGGCCTCCACTATGTAATGTACAGTGACCGTGAGGTAGTGGTCTTGTGCCACACTACTCCATCCATCAGTGGTCACTGCAACATGGTCAACTGCCCTGAGCTCCTCCTTCACATTTTCCTTCTCAATGCTATACAAAGCTCGTATGAGTGTGTTAGAGAGAAGATCTCTGGAGGGCGGGGGGGGGGGAGTATTTTTGGTTCAGGGTCCCTGTCATCTCCCTATTATTCTGAAAGACAATAGAAATAACTACCCTGCTTTGTCATTAGTAACTTAGCTTATTCTAGCACACACATAACTCATTTATGCAGTGTGATAATAAACCATGGGGCCTCCACCGTTGAGAAGGGCAACATCCCTTTAACAACGAACGCGGTCACTGCCCTGTGGCACTCAGTGACTCTCTGGTGGGGTAACGACGTCTTCTGCGCCAGGGTGAATGGTGTAACCTCTATGGCTCTCACTGTGACATGTGACACGATTGCGGGTTGAGAGTGGGACAGGGTGACCTGTCAATGAAAGAAAAGAGTGTAAACAACACGACTCACAAGCTGATGATAATGATAACTCTAGTAAAAATGCTAAGCTCGTCAGCCAAGACAATGAAAAAAGCCCAGTTATCTCCAACAACTTATCCAACTAGCAAATTAATTACCTGAACATGCCAATGAGGATGAAGTTGTCGATGCTGCCTCACTAAAGGTTTCGGAGGGTTCAACTTCCTCTTCCGCTGGCTGTAGACGTGCTGCTAACGTTAGCTGCGGCTGCGGCGGGGGACTTGGCTTTCAGGCTATCAAATACGGTACACTCGTCAGCTTTTAGAAATATCTTGTGTTTCCTCAGGTTAGACATGTTGCCATGGCCAGCTTTGCATTTCGCATCACAAATATTGCAGCGAGCGTTGTCTGCGTCAATTTGTGAAAAGTGTAACCACACTTGGCACTGCTTTCGGCTTGCCATTGTTGCCCGGATTGTGTTGAACAAGCTGCAGGGGTGACGTAGTCTCGCGTCGCGCTCATAGTCTCACGCTCTCTCTCTTTCTCTTTACTCTCTCACCCAGATGCACTCTCAGGTACCGAAATTTGGCACCGATTGATTCGATGTAGATAGGTACTCGGTAGTACCAACACAATTTGGTCGGTACCCTTAAAAGTACGGTTCGGTACCCAACCCTACTACCAAGCATCTTATGCATAGAGACTCATGGGCGGGGGGGGGGGGGGGGGGGGTATCAGAGTGGCTGTGGCCCCCCATGGCCACCGCATGGCAGCGCCACTGTCACCTCCCTGTCAAACAAACTTCCATTTTGTACCATTTTAGTGGAGGTGTTTATCCGGCAATATTCTAAATATTCAGTATTAGTAGACTTACTTGCCAAATTTGCCAGACAATGTTGATTGCTTGTTATACAGCTGTGTAAGCTTACATTAAACACTTTAAGTATAAGGTTTTTTTTAAAAACAAAAACAAAAAAAAAGCAAAAAAACAAAAAAAAAAAAAATATATATATATATATATATATATATATATATATATATATATATATATATATGTTGACACATTTTAAAGTAAGGACTAAGGTATTGATGTATTGCTGATGTTTCTTCCCCGTTTGACGAGATCTGTGAAGACATTGACTGTCCATCTAGCCATATTATTTTGGGATCATTGGTTGCTACCCATCGCTTTATTTCCTCACAATCCTCTACCCATGGTCTGAGATTGCGCCACGTACCTCGACTGCCCTTGGCCACTACACATGCGGAACGGAATGTGGGACGTCAAAGGGGAAAGGAGTCGGTCAGGCCCAACAATGCCAATCAACATCACTAAACAGTGATTCGGTGGTAGGTTTCGGCTTTGGCAAGAAAACGGAAAACGCGCTCCAGTACATCTTGCGGGAAACCAAAATCCCGTCTCTATATTTCTACTCGCTGAATGCTCGGATCACCATAGTTTTCTGGCATGAATTGCATGTTATGAGACAGGATATCTGACCGTTCCCATCCTTTGTGTTAGAACCTCCCATAATAACACTAAAATATGTTTAACATAACATTTATTTGTTTTATTTTAATTAGTAATATATATATAGTTTAACTTCTACTTTGACTTATTTAGTTCCTCTAAATTCCCCCCTTTTTTCTTTTTTCCCCCAGTAAAACAGGTTACCTCGTTTGAACCGGGCTGGATCAGATATTACTGTGAACTAGCACTTTTGTAATACATAAACCTTACCCTATGACCAATTTTGATTATGTGAATTTTATTCAAGCTTAACTCGGCCCACCTTGTGTGTGTTCTCTGAAACACAAACAGTTAAACTAAATCTTGTTACTCCTCAGAAAGGAAAAAGCGGTAACCCTTCCTTTTACAGTCCGGTAATTACCAGCTAATTACCTGGTAATAAGATGTATTTACTAAGTAATAACCAGGTAATTACCTTGTAATTACCACGTACTTACCAGGTAATTACCAAGTACTTACCAGGTAATTACCAAGTATTTACATTACATATTTACCTGGTAACTACCACTTATTTACCTGGTAGTTACCTGATATTTACTTGGTAACTACCACTTATTTACCTGGTAGTTACCTGATATTTACCTGGTAACTACCACTTATTTACCTGGTAGTTACCTGATATTTACCTGGTAAATACCACTTATTTACCTGGTAGTTACCTGATATTTACTTGGTAACTACCACTTATTTACCTGGTAGTTACCTGATATTTACCTGGTAACTACCACTTATTTACCTGGTAGTTACCTGATATTTACCTGGTAAATACCACTTATTTACCTGGTAGTTACCTGATATTTCTATACTTTCTATACTTTCCCAAAGAGAAAACTTTTATATTCATTTTCTAAAGACCTTGACCCCTTTTGGCTTAAATGTGGAATTTGACTTGAAATGCTTTCTATAACAAAATGTCACTCCCACAGGTCCGGGCCCTACTCTAGACCACCAGCTAGTTACAAGATGACACAATTTTTATGACGGCCTCTAGAGGCCTGAGGTGCTACAACTAGTATATCTTGTTACTTTTCTGTCTGTTATCCTGTATGTAAACTCTTACTTGCACTTTTGCACATTTACACTGTTGCACATTTTTCTTTATCCAATGGGATCTTGTTTGTTGTATTGACAGTACATATATTTATATAGTTATTGTTAGGAAACTAATTGTAATGTGTTGGTAAATGATGAGTAGACTACTTTGATTATTTACACAAGATCTTGTATGTTACCTAACTTATTCAACATAGATGAACTACTGTAATTACTTTTTAAGTTTGTAAAACAATTTCACTTAACTTATTCAATGTGTATGAACTGAACTTTAGAAATTCGAAGTAATTGAAACTATGATGGATTGTGATTATGTAGATGCTTAAATATATGTAAGGTCATGGCGGCTAATTGATTACTAATTAGTATAGACCAATCACAAACAAGGGGTCACTACTTAAGGTGCGTTTCTTTACTGGTGTGTATGAAACTTGACAAAGGCTTGCGCCGAAACGTTGACACAAAATAAATTGGCATCAAAAAAGAGTGTGCGGTCTCCTCTCCTAAATACTTTCAAGTTCTTTCCGTGACCAGCACCTCGAAGAAGCACAGGTGTGCGCTCCTCCAAGCAATAGTTACCTGATATTTACCTGGTAAATACCACTTATTTACCTGGTAGTTACCTGATATTTACCTGGTAACTACCACTTATTTACCTGGTAGTTACCTGATATTTACCTGGTAAATACCAACAAGTTACCCAGTATTTACTAGATATATACTGAAAACTACCAGGTATTTATCCAGGAATTATAGATTATGTATTACCAATCAACCTGTGTAGTGACAGTGAGGGTAGTAATGACTCTGATATTTACCTGGTAATTACCCAGTATTTACTTGATAACTTGCAACTATTTACTAAGTAATTACTTTCTAATTACCCAGTAGTTACAATGTACCCAATAACCCCCATGTATGTATGCAGATATTAACTGGTATTTACCCAGTAATTACAAATGTGTACCACATATATTCCAAAACATTATCAGGTAAAACCCTGTGAATTACCCTGTAAGGAAGGTGGAACTGTACTGTAAAAGGAAGCGTGGTTTGTTTCAATTATATTACCATATACTTTCCTGGTAACTGTAGATTATGATCCTCTACCACCCATTAGGGTGTGTAGTTTTGAACATGGTATCTGGCAAAAACTCCCATACCTCCCTGATAATTATCGGGGTGATATCAGAGTTTTACAGAGTAGTTACCTGTAAGAAAGGTGGAACTGTACTGTAAAAGGAAGCGTGGTTTGTTTCAATGATATTACTGTAGCTCCAAAGTAGTACACACGAGGCCAGAGGTCTTTGTTAGAAAACAGGTTTATTTTCCAGGTCGAACCAACCCGTGAGAACTGGGTTTGAAGAGAAAAATAATTCAAATCAATAAATACAATTGACAATATGCAAATGTCCGTTTTTTCAGCAGCACAACAGGTGTTACATTTACACCAAAAACCACTACACACACCTCACATACAGTCCACAACTCAATATTAACTTGTACATTTACAAACTTAACTTACATATACATATTCACCACTTTACGTCGTATGCAAATCCCCATCACGCACCAACCATGCAATGGAATGCAACACAATCGTTCACGTTCTTCATAGACGTAAATAAAAGATAAACATGCCTCGTCCACTGCTAACTGCTTAAAGGTCTCATTCCGCGAGAAACAGTTTAATACTTGTTTTTGTTGAAATACTATAGGTCTCACCGAGTTGCATGTGCGTGCTGCGCGTGAAAACGTTCTTCTACCCCCATTGCCTGTATTTGGCAATGAAAGAACAGAGAAAAAAACACTGAGAAAAATCAGCGGATGAGAAAAGCCCCACGGATTGACGTCAGTCCGTGAATTAGTATTCATGGCCTCGCCTCCGCTACCGCCCACCGAAAGTCAGGAAGTAGCAGGACTGTGCAACAGCACAGTCGCGATTCTCGACTCGTCTCGCACTATTGGAATATGGAGCGGAAAAATCCTCACTGCGCACTGGAGGTAGCGTCACAGTGCTGTTAGCCAACCAGAGGCGAGTTCATTAGCATGTCATGCATATTCATGATGAGAGGCGAGATCGTGTCGTTCGCCCCCCCCCCCACCTCCCCCACCAAACTAAAACAGCATGAAACAGGCGCGGCAGAGCATTTTTTTTAACCAAAACCGGTACTGAGGGTATTTATTAACACTAGAGACCACCGCAAAATTAATGAAAAAACGATGAGATGAGACCTTTAAGGAGGGAATGTTCTTGTATGCTTCTTCCTTGTCCTTTATAGTTGTTCTACTTTAAGTGCCTTTAGGTTTTAACTTTAAATTATAGCTTATAGAACGTGCTGCTTGACTTCTTTCGCGCTGTTTGGCTAGGTGCGTTGCTAAAAGGTGTGGTGTAGGAAACATATGCCGGCGGCAATTAGTTCCGCCCCAATGCCATTCTAAACTAGCCTAGAACTCTAGACACCCCCTAGCGGCAGCAAATTTATTCGGCAGCTAGGTAGGTCTAGCACAGCTCCGTCCGCTTTTTGGTGCTGGTGTGACCGGGTGAGCCGTCCCCCTCCTGGTCACTGCATGATGCTGTGCCAGCCGTGCACAGGTTAATTGGGGGGCGGCGCTGCGTGCATGAGTTAAAACAGGTGTGTTGGGCACTACTCTCCCTCTTGACTCCACACTGCAGTGCGTCTGTGTCGGTCGGCGTGCATGCCCATGTCTCCGCGTCGCAATATTAAGGTAGGCATCCCGTGTCAACTGCAACTGCCATGTGTGTTAGTTTTATCGGGCCCTGGGGTTTCATCCTCCCGCTCCGTTGTACAGTACTTGGAGTGACGGTGAGCCGGAGGGGGCGAGCAGTTCGGTGGGCGCGTGCTTGGGTGCAGTAGAGCTCAGAGGTAGGCTGCTCGTAATTGTCTGCTGCTGCAGTTTCCTCTCTGCACTAGTTGTGACGCTCTCTCTCTTTCTCGCTGTACAGCGGGACGCTGTAACCAGCGTCTCCCACTCTCCCACTAGTGCTGCACTTATCCATTTGGCGTCCTGGTGTGTTCCGGTCATTGGCCACCACGACGAGGTCCGCTGCTGTCCTGGTTCGCGAACCTGTCCTGGTTCGCGAAGCTGTCCTGGTTCGGGAATAATCCGACCGAGAAGCTCGTACTGGCTCGGGTCGCTACATGTGGCCGCAGCTTCGGTCCGGTGTGGACACGATTCCAAACGAGTGGCTCGCCTGTCTTGGTTGTGTTTTATGTAATTGCTGCTCCTCACGCAGCAATATCAATTTTTAATAATATATTCTTTTGTTTGACTTTTGATTTGTATCTGGTCAGCCATTCATTGGGTTAAATTAGGATTTCGTTCTTTTGTTAAGTTGTTTATACATAAATTTGTATTTGGTTTTTTTATATTTCTTTTTGTTAATAATTGTAATTGATTTCCCTTTCTTTTAACTGAGAGGTCCCAGAGGTCCCCACACTGTGCCTGATTGTAATTTGTGTTTTCTTGTTTTGTACCATAGGTGCTGGGTCCCAGCGAGCGGCAGCCCTTCCCTGGTGGTGGTGTTTGACACAGTTTTGTTGCAGTGCACTGGTGGTTTTAGTTTGCATTTATCCCCTTTTGAGTTTCCTGCCGCCGTGGTAAGCCCAGCCCTGATTGGTGTCTTTTGGTTTATTTTGCCAGTGTGGTGGTCCCATCTGGGTGCCCTTGTTCTCCCCCTGCATTACTTAGTTTTGTTATTTTAATAATTGTTAAATAAAATTTTATTCTTTTTGAAACCACGACCTCTGGACCTTGTGTGATTCCGGACCTGTGTTGGCCTTTAGAGGGCTATTTCCTGGGGTAGAGTCCCAGGTGGCGTTGTTACGAACCTACATCACACATACACACGCATACACCAAACACACTAACACCCGCTCGCGCCACACTGGAAACACCAACGATGTCTGGTATGTCTGGCCAATCACAGCGTGAGGGGCGGAGTCGAAAGCCGGGCTACCTAATGACGACAGAAATGCGACGGTTCTGTGTTAGAGGTAAACAATGGCTGCTGCTGGCGAACGGTTGTCTTTCCACTCGGCTTTGGCCGCGACTCTTCAAGACTTTAAGTTAACATTTTATTTGAGAAAAGAACAAAGAACGGCACTGAAGTCTTTCCTCGAAAATAAATATTTATTCTGAGTTTTGATTAATTACGTAGTCAGAGCCGTCGCTCTGACTACGTCACCTTCTTCGTTGCTCTGATTGGTTGTAGCGCTATCCTATTGCGTGCAGAGGGAACTTGAAAGACAACCGTTTATCCCGCCCATACTGCCAATGGAGCTGAGCCAGACTTGCATCTTTCTGATGTGGGTCTGGCTTGCCAGGCTAGTTTAGAATGGCATTGGGGCGGAACTAATTGCCGCCGGCATATGTTTCCTATACCACACCTTTTAGCAACGCACCTAGCCAAACAGCGCGAAAGAAGCAGCACGTTCTATAAGCTATAATTTAAAGTTAAAAGCTAAAGGCACTTAAAGTAGAACAACTATAAAGGACAAGGAAGAAGCATACAAGAAAATTCCCTCCTTAAGTAGTTGGCAGTGGACGAGGCATGTTTATCTTTTATTTACGTCTATGAAGAACGTGAACGATTGTGTTGCATTCCATTGCATAGTTGGTGCGTGATGGGGATTTGCATACGATGTAAAGTGGTTAATATGTATATGTAAGTTAAGTTTGTAAATGTACAAGTTAATATTGAGTTGTGGACTGTATGTGAGGTGTGTGTTGTGTAGTGGTTTTGGTGTAAATGTAACACCTGTTGTGCTGCTGAAAAACGGACATTTGCATATTGTCAATTGTATTTATTGATTTGAATTATTTTTCTCTTTAAACTAAGGTGACCAGATTTCTGAAATGAAAATCGGGGACATTTTCAATGTGCAGTGAAAAATCATTAAATATTATCATTATGAAATAAAAAACTGGGACAAGTACTTTTTCATGTATTTTAACCAGCTTTTATTACACAAAAGGTTGCAATCAAACAACATGACATCACCAACCATCCATCCACTGAGGAAGACAAAAATATCAATATAAAAAAAAAAAGTTTCTACTCGCAACTGAATACTGAACTGATGGGTCACATTACTGTGATCTCCTCATTCATCCACCTCAGGAGCCTGGGTAGAATAAGAGCAGAGGAGAACATGAGAACAACTGCAAGAACAGAGCCAATAGTAATAGTTTGTTTCTTAAAGAAATAACATCAGTTTTGGTGATATACTTATATAATTTAGTCATTGTGCTCTTTTTTTTATCTGCTCTATGTAATTGCGTATAACATTACGTTAGGTCTTCAGTTCAGATAAACAATCATACTTTAACGTTACATCACTTCACTCACACACACACACACACACGCACTCACACACACACACTCACAGCCAAGTCTTCTGCCAGTTACACAATAAATAAGTTCATACACAACATACCATTTATGGCGGCCGCTGGTCTCCTTTTCTGTCCTTTTTGCCGCCTCTAGATTGTGTTGTTGACGCTGCTGCGTCTGTACGTCATAGGCTACGACGTCTTCTCTGGCGATGCATTAAATGGCTACCGTAATAACTCGTGTTTGAGTCTGCGCGCATTTTCCCCCCGTTCAGTGTCAATCGGGGACATTTTCGGGGACAGCTTTGACCAGGGACAGGTCACCCAAAACGGGGACTGTCCCTGGAAATCGGGGACATCTGATCACCTTACTTTAAACCCAGTTCTCACGGGTTGGTTCCACCTGGAAAATAAACCTGTTTTCTAACTGTACGTTCACACCAAAAGCGTCTTGCGCTGCAAAGACGCTTTGGCGCTCAAAAAGATTCGCTGCGAATATTTTTGTTCGCTTTTGACGCTCAAGACGCTCAATGACGTACAATTAAATTATACAGACGCATTTAAAGGAGCCGTATGCTTTTAGACAGCCATATCAAAGAGTTAACTCCCACACACTTTGGCCATATATTGCAGAGACGGGTTTGCTTGTTTGATAAACGATAGTCGCACATCCCTCGTAACTACGCCGTGAAGGTGAACCCTCCCGGACTCCGCTATTAACATGAACCGCTCCGCCGGAGGAGCCGCACGTCCACACGCACCGGACACCACAATACAAACACACATGTTTTACATTTGATTGCTTTTAAATAAAGTTGTGTGCAGTTATACGGTAAATACGATTAAGTGTCCAATGTCTCCTACCTGGTCCAGAACCGCTTGGTCCATGCCGTTAATGGGCGGCCCGCTTCGTGCGTGTGTTTGTAAAAATGATTAAAGCTGATTATTACGGTATTGTCCTCTGAAATAAAAAAGACTTGGATCGTACAACACCGGGTGCCCCGCCACAGCCGCGATTATCTTTTCCGTCGACATTTTACAGTAGGAACCAACAAAGTCCAGTAGGAACCAAAGTGCCGGTGTTCCCCGGGACCCACCCAAACGGAGAGCGTCTACATTCAGATTGGCTGTCAGTTTTTGCCGCTGAAACGCGTCATAGTCATTTGCATAAAGTTAAACTGTCTTCAACTTTTTTTTGACGCTCTGGACGCTCAACTTTTGACGCTGGAAGCGTTGGACGCTTTGGACGCTCTTGCCCATAGAAAGTGAATGACTTCCGGCGTCTTTGCAGCGCAAGACGCTTTTGGTGTGAACGTACAGTAACAAAGACCTCTGGCCTCGTGTGTACTACTTGGGAGCTACAGTAATATCATTGAATTAAACCACGCTTCCTTTTACAGTACATTTCCACCTTTCTTACAGGTAACTACTCTGTAAAACTCCGATATCACCCCGATAATTATCAGGGAGGTATGGGAGTTTTTGCCAGATACCATGTTCAAAACTACACACCCTAATGGGTGGTAGAGGATTATAATCTACAATTACCAGGAAAGTATATGGTAATATAATTGAAACAAACCACGCTTCCTTTTACAGTACAGTTCCACCTTCCTTACAGGGTAATTCACAGGGTTTTACCTGATAATGTTTTGGAATATATGTGGTACACATTTGTAATTACTGGGTAAATACCAGTTAATATCTGCATACATACATGGGGGTTATTGGGTAAATTGTAACTACTGGGTAATTAGAAAGTAATTACTTAGTAAATAGTTGCAAGTTATCAAGTAAATACTGGGTAATTACCAGGTAAATATCAGAGTCATTACTACCCTCACTGTCACTACACAGGTTGATTGGTAATACATAATCTATAATTCCTGGATAAATACCTGGTAGTTTTCAGTATATATCTAGTAAATACTGGGTAACTTGTTGGTATTTACCAGGTAAATATCAGGTAACTACCAGGTAAATAAGTGGTAGTTACCAGGTAAATATCAGGTAACTACCAGGTAAATAAGTGGTATTTACCAGGTAAATATCAGGTAACTACCAGGGGGGTATTGCACAAAAGTCGGATAGGATAATTGAGTAAGCGCGACTTGGACTATCCTGCTAGGCGGTATCCTGGCTTATTCGGTTGCACGCTTGCCAATCCAGGATAAATAGGCCCGGCTAAGTCACGTCAGGTGAAGCTAGAATAGACCTCGCGATCGCTCACAGAATCACCGATCGGAACATGGCGTTTCATACGTCACGGCCGCTGAACAGCTCCTTATTGGATACCCGACCCAAGCCCGACGGGACCCGAGGGGACCCGACGGGACCCGACGGGACCCGACGGGCCGGGTCGGGTTCGGACTCGGTGACGTCTGTGCCAGAGCTATAGAGAAAACAATAGCTCTGGTCTGTGCGAGTTGACATTTTAAATGTAAACCAGCTTATTCTGCATGGTAGCCAATGGGCTGTTTCACATGTTGCAAAGGTTCGATTGTGTGATTAAAATACATTTTATACATAGGCTATGACATAAGCGTTGCGCTCATCTGTTTGTTGACATTTCCAAATGCGCTGCAGTTGCGTAATAAAAGGCGGACTTTCATAAACACAAACGTAAATGTGTCATAGTATGAAAAAATATAGACTTTAACTGTGTTGGCCTGAGTAATAACACTTAATCAATATAAAAAAAACAGCCAACAGATTTAAATGAAATGAGAAATGACTATAGCCTATATGTAATATTTTAATTCGGGATAATTAAAATGATGCAACATACTTAGAAAGACCATGGACATGCTGTAAAACACATTAATTCCTCACAGGATTGACGGTGTAAATACAGGTGAAGCACTAGGATTAATCTTAGCCTGGCTGTTAGCCTGGTCGGGAGCAGGCTAACTGTGGAGAATAAATCACCATGGTAACTTAAACGGGATAAGTGTGAGCTGCTTTCATGCAACCGACTTGAGGCTAAAATGTAGCCAGGATACCTAAATCCGTAAACAAATCCCGGCTTAATCCCTTATCCTACTTTTGTGCAATACCCCCCAGGTAAATAAGTGGTATTTACCAGGTAAATATCAGTTAACTACCAGGTAAATAAGTGGTAGTTACCAGGTAAATATCAGGTAACTACCAGGTAAATAAGTGGTATTTACCAGGTAAATATCAGGTAACTACCAGGTAAATAAGTGGTAGTTACCAGGTAAATATGTAATGTAAATACTTGGTAATTACCTGGTAAGTACTTGGTAATTACAAGGTAATTACATTTAATTACCTGTTATTACTTAGTAAATACATCTTATTACCAGGTAATTAGCTGGTAATTACCGGACTGTAAAAGGAAGGGTTACCGAAAAAGCTACTACACAGGTGTTATAATGCAGGACGAGTGAACCCAAACGCAGAACACAGGGAGGCAGAGACGGGATGAAAGATAGGGGATTTATTGGTGCGGGAAATAGCAACAGGGGGAGGACAGGTGGACAGGCGGTGGGTCGGCAACAGGCGGGTAGTCTGACAGGCGATGGGTCGGCAACAGGCGGGTAGTCGGACAGGCGGTGGGTCGGCAACAGGCGGGTAGTCGGACAGGCAATGGGTCGGCAACAGGCGGGTAGTCAGACAGGCGATGGGTCGGCAACAGGCGGGTAGTCGGACAGGCGATGGGTCGGCAACAGGGTCCGGCAGCAGGTGGGTAGTCAGGCAGGCAGGGGTCATCCACAGGGTCCGGTAGCAGGCGGGTAGTCAGGCAGGCAGGGGTCGGCAACAGGGTACAGGAACAGACGGGTAGTCAGGCAGGCAGGGGTCGGCAACAGGGTACAGGAACAGGCGGGTAGTCAGGCAGGCAGGGGTCGGCAACAGGGTACAGGAACAGACGGGTAGTCAGGCAGGCAGGGGTCGGCAACAGGGTACAGGAACAGGCGGGTAGTCAGGCAGGCAGGGGTCGGCAACAGGGTACAGGAACAGGCGGGTAGTCAGGCAGGCAGGGGTCGGCAATAATCGGGTAATAAATCAAAGGACAGAGTTAGGTAACCAAAAAGCACGAGCTGGCACTGGCTGGCAGGAGATCCCCGGCTTAAATAGGGAAACAGGTGATTAGTAATTGGGAACAGGTGTGTTTAGGAAAATTAGTGGTTAGTGGCGACAAGCGTCCCCTAGATGGGGGTGTTGGACCGTGTAGCAGGGCGTAGTGTAACAGCAGGCAGTTATTACTGACACAGGAACATTACCTCGATGCTGATAATAAGTTGACCTTTAACATGTTGGGGGAAACAGACAAAGAGAGCTCCAGCACTCACACAAAGTATATGATGCTGCTAAAACATACATTATCCATACCTTATTCCATTAGAGAGCAGACTATTTATTGGATCATAATAATACCAGCTTTTCTTACCACAACCTGTTGCGTGCCCACCAACTGCATCCTGACTTTCGCTATAGATATAGGCTGTAGATGTGTTTCGCTGGTTGACAAGAGATGGAGAGTAGGATCTGCAACTCTCTCTGCTTTCAGATCTCTCTGTCAAATTAAAATATGCTCATGAAAAACGGTCAGTGAACTAACTGTACTATTGGTTACAAAACAACTTAAACCTGCACTAAGAGATTTCAGACCCTATAACCAATCCTGAAACTAATGTGTGCTATGCATAGACTATGTGGAGATTTTTTAACACTTCACGATATAAATATCCACACAGCAGCAGTTGTGTTGCTGTTTTCACCTATTTTCTGAAGCTTGTTTTCCAAACTTGTGGAGCCTTATAACAAATGCAATGTGTCTAGATACACAGCAATGTGGTATGAGCTATTGCTCATGTTAACAACTAGCCTGCACTATCTCTGTTGAACAATGCTCTTGCAGGGTATGGTCTATCAACTTACCCTCAGCAGTGGACTTGGATCCAGCAGCAGTCTTATTTGTTATCTTAGGTGGCTTTGCAAATGCCTGCAGACCTGTACTGTTATCTGCATGTAAAGCAGCAACATAAATATTCCCTAAGCATTCTTTACAATAATTAATGAAGGATTAAAGGACAATTCCGGCACAAAATGAGACCATATGATCATAACACATGTCCACCGAGTTCGACCGTTCTCTGGGATCAGTTTTCATTCTAGTCGAATGGAACCAAAGTTCTCGAAAACAACTAATTAGCTTATCGCTATCTGTGGCGCTAGCTGTGGGGGCAGATATTCATGTGAAATAAGGGCGTGTTCACACCTAGCATTTTTTATGATAGGGAAAAGTTGAGCCGAAAAAAGCTGGCACCGCTTTTTGTCCTAAAAGCGCCGAGAGCGTTTTTTCTATCGCCTAGCAACGAACCCACTCTAGACCCCGACGTTACTCGCCTACTACGTATCCAGGCTACCCTTACATAGATGTTACAAAATGGCTAGAAACAGGCGATTGACACTTGCATTGGCCCTACCTGACGAGGAGGAGAATCATGTACCTGCACGTTTGTGGGTGCAGATATCACTCGGGGAAGGCAGCAGCAAGGTGCCTACCATCATAGTCCAGGAGCTTCGTTTCGATGATGCGCGATTTGCGGAGAACTGTGATTGGTCAGTTGTCAAAAAAACGCCTGGCGTCGGACGCTTTTTCCTGAGAGTTGAACTTTTTTCAACTTTTTTTTACGCTCGGTGCGAGAGAAAAAAACGTCGAGAGAGCCATTTAAAAAAACGCCGGGGGCGTTTTCCAAAAACGCTCTGCTACATAGGAATATAATGTAAAAAGAGCGCTGGCAGAAAAAAAAAAACGCTAGGTGTGAACACGCCCTATATCGCAATTCTATACCACTAACAAGGCTCAAAATCGCACCACACTTCCATGGTAGAAGAACACAGTATTGTATTGTTGTTGCTCTCCAACATCATCCGTTATAGACTGTATCTTATCCGCTTGAATTGAGTCATCATGTTGGTCAGGGCCGTGCAGAGACCCTTTGAGGGGCAGGGGCTCAAATTCAAAAAAGGGCACATGCAAAATTTTTTTTTAACAATATATGTAATTTTTATTTTAAATACTGAATTACACTTTTTCAAACACTTCAAATACTAAATCAACAATTTAACTTAAATGTACAACTTAAAATGAAACACGGAGCCTTACTTCAGACTACATTCACATGAATAAAAAATGCAACTGTGCAAAAAAAATGTAATTTTACATACATTATTAATACTGTAGAAAGGGCTATATCAAATTGTACATAATCCACAATACTGTACACCTTAAAATTAAATATGGAGCCTTAAGTTAGAGTGGCTGGTCGCCCAAGCCTTAGAATTGATCTCAGTACAGAGGATACAGCAGGTTAATCTCAATAGCAGAGTAACCGCAACAATTGCGTTCATTTTAGTTGTAACGCTAACACCTTAATTTGTTCGCGGATCACTATAGGGATATCTGGCGGAGTTGGACCACAATTTCGGGAAGATGAAATAGCCTAGGGCACTTTTACATAACAGCCTACCTGCCTTCCTACTAGTACTACTACTAGTGCCAACTTGCATAAACTAGCCTACTGCAAGAGACACTGAGACAGAGTAGACATGAAACGGATTTGGCCATGTCATGTGGCCAAGTAGTTAGGCCTACGATCAAATCAAATCAAATCAAACTTTATTTATATAGCGCTTTTCATGCATGAGCATGCAACCCAAAGTGCTCTTACACAAAAAACATAGAACAATTTCAAATAAAGCCCCTCTCTCCCACCCTCCCACCCTCCATACCTCACTCACACGCACACACACCCACACTCTTACTACTGTCAATCGGAAGACATGGCATGACACTGAGGATTAAGGAAGTACCATCTTTGGGGCCGTCCACACTGGGAGGGGTCGCAGGCTGTGCCACAGGGGGCACCAGTGCCCAGGCCCCCCGACCCCGACAGACAACAGCCAGCCGGGCCGAAGGGACCCAAGGACAGCACCCCCAGCAGCAGCCCAGACACAGCTCCCAGTGTGGAAGACCCCCCTGAGGAAACACTGGAATTAAAAGCTAAAAACTAAAACATAAGATGGGATAAAAACCCTGACAAAAGAAAAATAGATTGAGCAGTTAAAAGGATAAAATACGTAAGATGACAAATAAAATAATACCAGATAAATAAAACAAATAAAATTATTAAAGATTAATATCATCTTAAAAACAAGATGGAAGCAACAACATAAAATAAGATAAAACCACATAAGAAAAAATCAAAATATTAATTAAAGGCCTGATTAAAAAGGTATGTCTTTAACCTTCCTTTAAAAATATCAACAGTCTCTGCAGTCCTGAGGCCCTCTGGCAGGCTGTTCCACAGGTGGGGGCCATAGTGGCTAAATGCAGCCTCACCGTAGGTTTTAGTTCTGGGTTTTGGTATGGATAAAAGGCCGGTGCCGGAGGACCTCAGGGTCCGCGAGGGTTGATATGGTAAAAGCAGGTCAGATAAATAAGAGGGTGCAACGCCGTTAAGACATTTAAAAACAAGTAAAAGAACCTTAAAATCGAACTACAGAGTATACAGATTCAATATAACGATGTATGTTTCCCTTTGCAATTTCAAAAGGTTTCCCAGATAGGTTAGCTGTATAGCTAGCTGGTAGGCTATAGAAAATAAACCGAGTGGTAGCCACTTTCACAGGTCAGTTAAAACGATGCTTGTTGAAAAGCTTTTGCTGGCAAACATAGGCCTATACTTCAAAATGACACTACAAAACGAGATAACTGTTACAGTTTATTTAGCATTATCAACTTAATGGTTTTGGAAACAACTGTCTGTGTCTGACTCTGTAGTGATCTTACCCTGCGTTGTACCATCTCTTAAAACAACAAGCGCATCTTGCAGGCAGGCAAATTGTGAAAGGCAGGCAGGCAAATTGTGTCACGTTGATAGCCTATGACGTCACCCAGCGGCAGCAGCGCACTGAGCGCCGGTAAACGAGGCTACAAAGTACAAACTTTACTTCTATATTATTACTTTTAGACATTTTTATTTTCGAATAATTGATTCACATGTTAATATTTAATTGTGCATGTGTAATTTTACAAAGCATTGAAAATTTAAATTACCACTCAAAAGGGCACTTTGGTCCTTCAGAGGGAAAAGGGCAGGGGCTCGGGCACCCATAGCCCCCCCCTCTGCACGTGCCTGATGTTGGTCGTGATCAGACCCTTCATCCATCAACTCATCATCACTGTCAGCCCCAGCTAATCTGCGCACAGTGGCATTAACCTTTCTCCATTTTTTTAGATAGTTTGAAGCCATCGCTTAATTTTGATCTGTTTCACAGAGATAACTGAAAAGACACAGATGTATCTATAATCAATCTATCTATATCTGTGTGTGTGTGTGTCTGTCTGTATGTATGTCTGCTGTCCGTTGATTATCTCGATAACCGTTAATCCGCTTAACTTCACACTCGGCGGGTGTATTGCTTATGGCCCAAGGAAGTGCAGTGTCGAGTGTGAAGTTGTTTGGATGTGCGGTTCTCGTGAAATCTGTGTGGAGTTGTTTGGACCGGGGGCGCTGTGTCAAAGCGAGAGAATGTGAAGTTGATGTCACACCGTTTTGGATTGTGGGTAGTGTAGTGTAAACCAAACACAACAGATGAAATGACCCATTTAATAGCAGTAGCCTACACGTTTTTTTAATTCCTCTCTTAGAGGTCTCCACTGTCAACAGTACGGACCTGGTCTCATGAAGTCTTTCCAATTCTCGCTCACATTAATACTGTCTGTTGTCGTGGTAGCTATTATCCTGGAGTAAGCGCAGCGGTTGTAATTCAAAGGAAACACATGAAACTTATTAGCTGGCGGGTCAGTGAGCAGAATCTGAAGGTGTCTCATACACAATCCCACATAAACGTCCTCAATGTAGACTGCGGGAACATGCCTGGAAGCCTCCACAATCTTCTTGGGAAGGTCTAATGAAAAGATATAGCCCAGTCCTAGAGCATAAGGCGGATAATGTCTCTCAGGAAAAACAGACGGCGGTAGGTACCACTTCGCTGTCTTATCTCTCAGAACAGCAGCACCATGTGCCACCAAGCCGGTGAGATAGTTCTCCTTTTTAGCTGTTAATAGCATGCTGATTAGGTTGTGCACATTGAGGAACATATCCGAATCAATCTTCATGGCGTAGGTGGCGGTGGTGCAATATGATGACAGCCACTCCATCATCACCATGGTCTTGATGGTGAGGTTCTTGTAGCAGTCCAGGAAGTCACTCTGTAGCAGGTCCCCATACGTATTGCTCTCCTCCATCACCTGCTGTTGAATTTGCATCACATTTCCCATAGACGGTTGACCCAACAGGAAGAACAGGCTCACCACTTTATCCTGCATTAGAGTTTGACTTCCCCAAGTCCTTCGGATATTGACACGGTGCTGACTGTTTTCTGGTGCCACTGGCACAATCAGAACCACAAAAGGCTTTACCTGATTGCATCTCTCCAGGTGGTTTATAGTGAAGTTGTAAACATATGGGTATTCCACTCGGTACGGCCCTGGAGAAACATAGGGAACTGCTGTGAGCACCACAGGTTCTCTTTGGGACATTTGTGTGGCATTTTGCGAAGCGTTGGAATTAGTATCAGAAAAGTATTTTTTATATGTAAACCACAAATTGGGGTTCCAGTCACCTGCCAGAGTCATTAGGTTTGTGTTGTACAAAAACAATATCGCTGCCAGGATGAGGAGAAGTACAAAGCAGCGACGATGTAAGAAGTTGCACCAAGCAGGTGACTTTCCATTTCCTTCCATTTCCTGGCTGAGAGAAACCAGAAAAAAGTCACAAAGTGGTTAGTGTTTGGCCTACTGTGTCCCTGTATTGTCACTATATTTATATTTAGTGAAAGGCAAAATCAGGATTGTCTCTAGTGTTACTTGCAAGATGCTGTATCACCATAAAGAACAGTGAGTAGCAATGCATAGTGTTTTATTTTTGTTATTATCATTTCAGCAGAGGTGTCAAGTAACAAAGTACAAATACTTTGTTACTTTACTTAAGTAGAAATTTTGGGTATCTATACTTTACTGGAGTATTTATTTTTCAGCCGACTTTTTACTTCTACTCCTTACATTTTCACGCAATTATCTGTACTTTCAACTCCTTACATTTTAAAAATAGCCTCTTTACTCCTATTTTATTTCGGCTTGTTTTCATTAAATAAACACACAAAAAAACCTATTCAGATAAATCGCGGCATCCGGATAGAGTGAATTTGATTGTGATTGGATGAGAAGTATAAACATTTACCATTCCGACACCCTATTGATTTGGACACCTGCACGTGACATATGCTGCGTTCCAGAACAGTTGGATTTCCCAGTTGAAATTTCCGATTTCAGGTGCACGACATGATGTCAGACAACTGACTCTCTGTGAAGTCGGGGTAGATCATGGAATATAATATATATAATATAAAAGATAGATATACATATAATAGAACTATTATACATCTATGGGGTAGATGGATTTGGCCTGAGTTTACAAGTAGGAACTCCGACTTTGAGTACTAAAATGCATTCATTTTCAATGGGCATATATGCGGCTGAAACCGGTATCCTAGTACATCCCACATTTTCTTTATAACATTATAGTCATCATGGCCTTTAGAAAAATGTTTCTTTGGGGAAGTGGGGTAGTGCACTATAGGCCCCTGTGACGCAGCTTAAGGACAAGCTTTTGTCCTTAATGGCATTTTTTCCCCTTACATTACTTTTACTTTTATCCTTTAAGTAGTTTTGAAACCAGTACTTTTACACTTTCACTTGAGTAAAAAGCTTGAGTTGATACTTCAACTTCTACAGAAGTCTTTTTAAACCCTATACTTCTACCTGAGTAACGAATGTGAATACTTTTGACACCTCTGCATTTCAGTGTCCCAAAAAAAAAAAAAAGACAAAAGAGGCCAGAATAAAAAGATGATTAACCCAATTACCATGTTGGATTTTAGACAATGCATTTATAAATGAGTAAGAAAACCCACAAACAACAAAATGGAAAACAAAAATAACTAACCTTTGGAACTGTTGGCTCCGGAACGACTAATCATGTGTCATGTGTGAAAAAAGTGTCCAGAAACATATGCTTCTCCAGGTTAGGTTAGGTTTAGCTCAACCGGTTTCACAACTTCCAGAAGCTCAAACGCAGTTACAATATCCCCCACCTATCAGTATATGTCATAATGCATGCAAGCAAGCCAATGTAATATCAATATTTCCTCTCTTGCGCTCTCTCTCTCTCTCTGTCTCTTTCTGTGTGATCCCTGTAGAACACAGGCATAGATGGCAGGGTGCTTTCCTACACTACTTCCTAACTACGGACACACCTTTTTTTGCTTCGGACAATGAGGTGTTTACTTAAATGTCAGCCAGGTATGTGTGTGTGTGTGTGTGTGTGTGTGTGTGTGTGTAAGTAAGAGTAATTACCCAAAAACTGCTATAGGCTTGTTTGTGGAACTTTTCCACTGACCCCAAGGGAGTGCAAGTGCTCAGCGCGGTTTGGTTGCCCGTAACCATACCTGATGACAAGAGAATCCCCACTAACTGACTGTTAGTAGTGTTGCCATTTAGTGGACTTCTTATATTCTGTGTTATTGGGTTTGGCCTAGCCTGGCAAGCCAGACCCACATCAGAAAGATGTAGGGTCTGGCACTGCTCCATTGGCAGTGTGGGCGGGATAAACGGTTGTCTTTCAAGTTCCCTCTGCACGCAATAGGATAGCGCTACAACCAATCAGAGCAATGAAGAAGGTGACGTAGTCAGAGCGACGAAAATTAGTCCATGGGGAAGTGTTCCGTATGGTGGATTGTGGAAGAATAGTGAAATAAAATGTTAACTTCAAGTCTTGAAGAGTCGCGGCCAAAGCCGAGTCGAAAGACAGCTGTTCGCCAGCAGCAGCAGCCATTGTTTCCCTCTAACATGGAACCGTCGCAACTCTGTCATCATGGTAGCCCGGCTTCCGACTCCGGCCCTCACGCTGTGATTGGCCTGACAGATTTTCTGTTTCCAGCACAGAAAAACGACGGAGAAGTGCTAGACCGCCCTGGCTGCAAATTAAATTTGTTGCCGCTAGGGGCGTCTAGATTTCTAGGCTAGGTTTGGCCAGCATATAAGCAGCAATGAAGATAATGGTGTTGGCTATGTGACTTCAATGAAACTTTTAGTAAACACATGGAATGCTCCTTTATCCTTGAAGTAGTAAACTTCCTAAAGTGAGATATAAGCTTCACGTTTCAAACTTGTTTTCATGTGATTTAGTGTCGAGGTGTCCCCATCCATATCTGTTACACAGTAACCACTAGTTTATCAGTACCCAGCCAATGAGAGCCCACTTAATCTTTATTGCTAGCTGTCTTTATTGCTCTCTGCCCAACATGTTTTTTCAACAGGACATTTTAGGCGGACATGTTTTGTAAACAGAAAGAAAATTGGACAAAATGAATAATAATAGTTTCTAGGAAATGAACTAGGAACACGGTTTTTAATCTGCAGATTTCAAGACATCAGTTAATTTGAACAGGAAGTCCCTCAGGTAACTACTGAATAAAGGATTTTTGTTAGGAGTTATCAGTATCAGTAGTATATCAATACGAACTTGGTATTATTCTTTACTGTATTTGTGTGTTGGTAACTGTTTAATTCACTGTGTACCAATTATTCATGTTTATACTAAACGTGCGAGTGCAGAGCGAGCACCTTATCTGTTATCACCTTATCTATTCCACAGAACTTCCAACCGCCTAGAGAGGACGTGTGGGAAGGGAGGGGGGTTTCCATATAAGGGGCACTTTCCGGTTTTCTTATGGAGGTGCCAATGGCCTTTAACTCATTGAACCAGAATGATGTAATTCGTCCAACAGGTATAGCCTGGAGCTTGCTAGGTGAACTGCAGTTATGATCAGAGGAAAACGACTTTCTGAAAATCAAGAAAAAACGACATGATCTGAAGATGTAAAACATTGTTAAGAACATTACGTTGATCAAATCCACAGCCTAAACATAAAGAACAAACAACAGCAATAAACCAAATATACTTACACACAGTTCTGTCTCACATCTGCTGGAAATGTAATGGGTCACTCGACACCTTGAGTTCTTTTTTATCCTCACAAATGTCTCAGTGGTGTCGAATTCACCCTCTCAGTCACTTATCTCGATAAAAATGTATGCCTGGTTGGCCAGGTGTATCTCATGCATTGAGATAAATGTTCATGTTCATGGTCATGCTTAGGTTAAATTGTATACAATGTGTGAAGCGGCTATCTATTAGGGAGAAAAAAACATTTTCTGTGGAATCTTAAATGCTGTCTTTTGAAATAACAAACCATGAATTTTAAAGGGATTCAACATCATGATAGCTATACATCTGTATATTATGGGTTCACAATCTGGTTTTCTAATTTATTATTTATACCTACACTGTAATAATGTAAGTTTTGCCATTAGCAGCCTAGAGTCTAGTGGCTTGAGTTGTCGCTACAGTTAAAGCTATATCATTTGCTAACGTATGTATATACACTACTAACTTTATGAACTACACCTAGTCTGATGTTGAGACAGTCAATATATATATATATATATATATATATATATATATATATATATATATACTTAATCTGATCGATTAGAATGCAGTAGCTGGAAGGGTGGCTTGCTGAATTGTTCCTGACATCTTGTCGTCTTCTCCAGACAGAGCGTTTAGATGGCCGGGAAAAAAATCAATGTTAGATAAATGGTGTTCAGTTTGTGCACCAAGTTCCGCACCCCTCTGCTCTTTCCACAAGTGCTCATACTCCTGCTTGAGCTCCTGGTAGGAGCGGGAGAAGGTGTGAAAGATAGAGGTGGCCGGGAACGCCATGATGAGGATCCCGCTCAGGATGCTTGTGAGCGCCACAATCTGTCCGGGTATGCTGTGCGGCACCATGTCGCCGTAGCCCACCGTCGTCATGGAGATGATGGCCCACCAGTACGATGCCGGTATGCTGCTGAAGCTTTGGTGGGGAGGCGTGGCTGAAAATGGTGCCAGTTCACTCTCGGCCAGGTGGACCAGCGGGGAAAAGAGAGCCACAGCCACGCAGACGAACAAGAGGAGCAAGCCAAACTCCCTCATGCTGCGCTGCATGGTCAAGCCTAGAGTCTGCAGGCCCAAGGAGTGGCGGGCCAGCCGCATGACATACAGGATCCGCAGAGCCCTCAGCAGACGCAGGATCAGCCCCAGTTTGTCCAAGTAACCACGGCTGCTGTTGACGTCCTGATGCGGGTCGTCTCGGATCTCTACGGCGAGGGTCACGTAGTACGGCAGGATGGCAATGGCGTCGATGATGTTGAGAGGGCCACGTACAAAGGTCAGCTTGCTCTGGGCGTTGACAAACCGCAGCACAAACTCCAAGGTGAACCAGGCTACACAGATGGACTCTACAACAAACATGCTCTGACACTTTTGGGAGCATTCACCCTAAAAAAACACAAAACACGTGTGAGGAGCGATTCACTTCTCGGACTATACATAAAAGTTAAATACAAAAAGCAATTGTCATTTTGAGGTGCACAGCTTTAGCTGCCCAACTCCTATTATCTATTAAACAATGGTGTTCATACTTTGAGAGGTAACTTTAAATGTTAAATGTAAATTATTAGAAATATTAGACTTTTAAACCAAAAACACCCTAGCAACCATCTCAAAACCATATAAACCATCTAGAACACCCTAGCAACCACCTAGAACAGCCTAGCAACCATCCAGAAAACCTTAGCAACCACCTAGAACAGCCTAGCAACCATCCAGAAAACCTTAGCAACCACCTAGAACCTTCTAACAACCACCTAGAACACCATATAAACCATCTAGAACATAGCAACCACCCAGATCACCCAAGCAATTACCTAGAACACCTTAGCAACCATCTAGAACAACCTACCTAGCAACCACCTAGAACACCCTAGCAACCATACAGAACACCCTGGCAGCCACCTAGAATACCCCAGGAACCCCCCAGAACACCCTAGCAACCACCTACAAGACCAGCAACTGCAGAACAGGCTATGGAGGGATTTCTGGATTGCAGTGACCAATGTCTACTATAACGCACTACCTCGAAGAGAAAGGCCACCTCGACCTTTCAGATCAAACCTATCTCTTCTGTTGCCATTATGTATTTCTGTGTCGCAGCTTCAAAATGAACTGGACACTTTTCGCAATGGTTGGGACAACCATCCATTAAGAACAGAAGGTAACATGACCCCTGATCAGCTGTGGGTTATGGGACAAGTCCACCATCCTATTCCAAATCCTGATAACTTGGAGGTATGCTTTTTTTCTTCATTATTGGCTTAAAATATGCCATTGAAAATTAGAAACTTTACACATTGTCCACAGTACAAATCAACTATCATTAAAACAATATAGTAAAAGTAGGTTGTTTATGAATTGAATATTCATCCGTACTCCCATATTAGTTATATGGTGGCCAATCTCAGTCATGATTACAAGCACATGCACTCGAGTAGAAAAACATTTTACTATATTGAACTACTGTCTAACTTCTAACTCTACTTTTTGTAGGAATTGAACATTCCTCAAATTGATTGGGAGAGTAGTGGCCTCCCTCATGATGATAACTTAGGGGTCATCAATCCTGTGACTGGCTGCCCATTGACTGATAAGCAGATGACAGCACTAATGGCTGCTGTAGATCCTAATGCCCATTCTCAGTCCTTTGAAAGTGAGACCTACATGTCTACATGACCAGCATGCTCTCAGTGTGAATTACAAGTACACTCAAAGTACCTGGATGGCATACTAAATTCAGAATAAATTGCTAAAATAAATAATTACTGAAGTCATTGGATTTTCATTGATCTTAATGGACGGTATCCATGAAGATGCTGTAGTAAAATTCACTTTGTATTGGCTATAATCCCAGAGAAAACATGTCAGAACATCAAATTCTTGATGAGAAAATAGGTACTTTAGATCATATGAGTCTTTGTGCTATTTTAAAAAAAGTATCACAATTTCATGGTCTTTAGCACAAAGGTCTATTTTAGCTAAGTAGCCCAATTCATTCTGGGTCATTTCGGACAGGTCAACACTAACTGCTAAATTATTAGTTTTGCTGTGGATACTGGGAGCGATAGGGAGTGGCATCTAGTATCTAATATGTTGCTACATGAAAGAGGGTCTCCTCACACTCACTACTTTACCCCGTGCCCTCACACTACATCTTACAATTGCAAATACATTATTAGACAGTTAATGCACAGAAAGGTGGAAAACATATTAACTTACAAGTCAGTTGACAGACTTCGTATTTTATTAAATTGCAAGCTAAATTGCTTCTAGCTAGGGGTGACCCCGAATAGTCGACTATTCAACGATTCGATCGAAGGAGCCTGATTCGACTACCAATCTCATAGTCGAATCGTCAGCAAAACACAGGATCATTCCATTCGGGCTATAGGCGGTGCTGAATGTTTGATTTTACATATAGTTTCTTTCTCCCAATAAATCATGATATATAGCCTATTTTTGTATAAATATCAAGTGCAAAACACACTGCCGCTGCAGCGCCGCGGCGCGTCTATGACACAAGTGCCGCCCCTAGCACACATAGGAAGTGTCGCGCTGCGGCGCGTCAACAGGAATATAGTCGTCTCCGGAGCAGAAGAACAGGAATATAGTCGTCTCCGGAGCAGAAGAAAAAAAAAGGAAAAAAAAAAGCGCCTTTTCGGCGGCACTTGACGCGCGGCGACGCTGTGAAATAGGACAGTGGCGTGAAGTGTAGCGGGGCGGTGTGGGGTGTAAATAGAAAATAATAGGGGCGGCTCGAAATTGTAATCGAAATTGTTTAATTGAGTGTTTCAGCTCTTTAGTCTGGTGTGGAAAAAATGGAAGCCAATGTCGCAAATGAGAATATGGATCAATGAGCAAAAAAAACCAAACATAATTCGACGATCAGTCGACTATAGGCAAGACTTGACGAATCAGATTCGACTATGTAAATTCTTAGTCGGGGACACCCCTAGTTCTAGCTTGGTTGAACAACTAGCCACATTTTAAAAACTTTTTTGGGGATCTTGAACAAAGTAAAAATAATCATCTACAGATCCTCCACAGATACTCCAACTTCCTATTGAAAAAAAAAAAAAATTGAATAACTAAATTATGACAGGGCTTAAGTGTACATCCCTCCTATTCATTTGTACACGTTTTGGTAAACCTACAAATTAGCTGTAAAACATTGCCGGTGGCTTATTCAATCCAATTTAAAAATTACAGGGAATGTTGGGGGGGGGGGGGGGGCATTTACATATTGACATTTACAAATTTCCAGAATATTTTTAACATGGAAATAGTGTACTAGAATGTGGAAATACATTTTTTAATCTCACAACCCATGGCATTGACACTGCCCTTTTGAGGATTTAAATCCTTCCAAAAACATAATTTACATTTAGGGCATTTAGCAGACGCTTTTGTTCAAAGCGACTTAAAATAAGTACATTTGTTAGGAGAAAGTGCAACACTAAACCACTATCAGTAGAGTAACTGTGCGTTCACACCAGAAGCGAATTGAGCGACCAAATCGCCGGAAGTCATTCACTTTCTATGGGCAAGAGCGTCCAAAGCGTCACAAGCGACCAACGCTACCAGCGTCAAAAGTTGAGCGTCCAGAGCGTCCAAAAAAAGTTGAAGACAGTTTAACTTTATGCAAATTACTATGACGCGTTTCAGTGGCAAAAACTGACAGCCAATCTGAATGTAGACGCTCTCCGCTTGCGTGGGTCCCAGGGAACACCGGCACTTTGGTTCCTACTGTACTTTGTTGGTTCCTACTGTAAAATGTCGACGGAAAAGTTAATGGCGGCTGTGGCGGGGCACCCGGTGTTGTACGATCCAAGCCTTTTTTATTTCAGAGACAATACCGTAATAATCAGCTTAAATATCATGTTTACAAGCACACGCACGAAGCGGGCCGCCTATTAACGGCATGGACCAAGCGGTTCTGGACCAGGAAGGAGACATTGAACACTTTTAATAATCGTATTTACCGTATAACTGCACACAACTTTATTTAAAAGCAATCAAATGGAAAACATGTTTGTATTTTGGTGTCCGGTGCGTGTGGATGTGCGGCTCCTCCGGCGGAGCGGTTCATGTTAATAGCGGAGTCCGGGAGGGTTCACCTTCACGGCGTAGTTACGAGGGATGTGCGACTATCGTTTATCAAACAAGCAAAACCGTCTCTGCAATATGGCCAAAGTGTGTGGGAGTTCACTCTTTGATATGGCTGTCTAAAAGCATACGGCTCCTTTAAATGCATCTGCATAATTTAATTGTACGTCATGAGCGTCTTGAGCGACAAAAGCTAACAAAAATATTCGCAGCGAATCTTTATGAGCGACCAAAGCGTCTTTGCAGCGCAATTCGCTTCTGGTGTGAACGCACAGTAAGGATTTCACAAGAACGACTTTCAAGCACACCTAATTACTAAGTTAACCGATTGCTAGTATACAAAAGAGATAAGTGCGAAAATACTAAGCGCAGAATATCAAAGTAAGAGCCAGGGCATACAAACATAGAATGATTGCAAAGTAGTTGTTTTTTTTTAGTGGGAGGGGGGGGTGGAGAAGTACAGGAAGGAATGCTAAGCAGGGTCCAGGTGAACTCTGAACAGGTGAGTCTTGAGTCTCTTGCGGAAGCAAGTGATCGACTCTGCAGTCCTCACGTCAGCAGGGAGGTCGTTCCACCATAGTGGCGCCAAGACAGAGAAGAGTTGTGACTTGGCTGTGCGACCTTTGCTTGCTCTCAGGGATGGCGGTAACAGCCGGCGGGCCGAGGTAGTTGCGCGGTGGGCTCCAGCCGGGGCGTGCGGTCTGACTAGTGCTTGGAGGTAAGTCGGGGTGGTTCCGTTGACGGCCTTGTAGGTCAGTACCATCGTCTTGAATCTAATACGAGCTGCTACAGGGAGCCAGTGAAGGTCGCAGAAGAGAGGGATCACGTGGGAGAACTTCGGCAGGTTGTGCACGAGTCGTGCTGCCGCGGTCTGGACACGCTGCAAAGGCTTGATGGCGGAGGCAGGGAGTCCAGCCAGGAGTGAGTTGCAGTAGTCGAGGCGGGAGACGACGAGTTCTTGGACCAAGAGCTGCGCTGCTTCCCTCGTGAGGAAGGGTCGTTGTAGAGAGCAAATCTGCAGGATCGGGTCACCGCGGTGATGTTGGCTGTGCAGCGCAGTTGGTCATCCAGTATGATGCCGAGGTTCCTCGCAATGGTGAAGGACCCACCACAGCATCCTCAACAGTTACCAGTAGGTCCATTTGAGGGCGGTCTTTCCCCGGCAAGAAGAGGAGCTCAGTCTTGTTGAGGTTGAGCTTCAGGTGGTGCGCAGACGTCCAGGTGCTGATGTCTGCCAGACAATCTGAGATGCATAATCTGATGTGGAAATGCACATCTGCAAATCCACCCTAAAGGACGCAAAGTCACAATAGCAACCTGGCAGTCGAAGGGTTTGAAAGCAGGTGGATGCATTTGGCAGGTTGCAGTTGACAATCTACAACTTCAGGTCTCCTGTCAGCACCTCCCATCCCACCCAGAATTTCACCAGGTCCCTCAGGTCTTTGCTGCATGCTTAAAGAAAAACAATTGCGTCATTATTCACACAATGTGAGCATATTAGCATGAAACACGCTTTATTTCACTGGTTGCAACAGTTTCAAATTCCTGGCATGTTAATTGAAAGTGTAATTCACCCATTCACTCAACCATTTTATAATCAAATCTAAGAGTAAATTAAAGTGAAACTGTACCACAGTGCAATTTAAAAAAATGCTGTCTTCAACAGGCAGGTGCAAAGTTATCCTGTGGAGATTGGCTGCAAAAAGACAATTGATACTTTTCCAACCCTTGATAAAACAGAAATGGTCCCCAATTAAAAACACGTACCAGTCTCAATTAATTGGCGCAAATATCTAGCAATGCGGCATCTTGTTTCAATTGGGTATTCCTCATCATCTGTTTTTCCATTTGGCCAACAGATGTGGGAAAGGACCATCTGAAAGAAAAGAGCTCCTTTTCTGAAAAAATACTGGTAACTAACAGTTACAAGATTTATTCTATATCTGACAAAATTGTGCCTTTCTAAGTCATGAGTTTAATGTTATTAAAGACAGGACAGTTGAAGTGACTTCATGGAGGTGGACTTGACTGTACATTATATGTAAGTGAGATGATGCGTAATTCCATTTTACTTAAAAGGTCAAAATTTGGTCAGTGTGGAAAACAACCATCTATTTTTTATTAACTAGTCTTAGCCATACTTGTGAATGTATTTTTTAATGGGATATATATCAATGCTTAACCAAATTTAAGGGCCAAATTTACCTCAGGATTGCATGCATATTCAGACTCCATTGGAAAGATCTCCACATCCTTCCTTTCAATAAGGAGGGGCCACAATTGTGTTCCCTTGAGCCCCATAACACATTATCAACCCTGTATGTGATTTAATCAATCACACACACTAAAAATCTTAAAAAGGACCTTTAATATAATAATTATATCAAATAATTGTATGCACCCGCACCCCCAACAAAATTGCCAGCTACCTTAACCCACCAGCTAAATAGCCTACCTTTGGCTAGGACCTAAATAACTAGTTTAGTTAACATGGCAAACTGGCTTTTAAAACGGCATTTGCTGCCTTTGTCATAAAATTTACAGCATTTACCATTGTCCTGTCTAGTTACAAAATGCATTACACGTGGATAGATGACGTAGCTAATAAAACTTTGGAGGAACTTACCGTAGCGTGACCTCTTCCTCCGGAGTTTATTGTTGCATACGAGAACGCCTGCAGATGCTGCACGGGTTCTCGAGTACAAGCTTTGTGATTGATTAGACACAGGATGCATTATATCGGTGTTCTGTTGCTCATCCTGAGTAACCCGGATTGACATTTTTAATCTGAATTTTTACAATATGAAATTTACAACATGAATTTTACAACTTGAATTTTTAACATTCATATTTTGGGAAGCTAGATTGTTAGATGTGAACTGTAAATGTTTTAATTCACACCGAACTAATTAAAAACTATGACATTCAAAGATAATTCAAATTCAAATGTATTGAATTTAAATTCACTGTATTGAATTCAACATTCTTTTAAATTCAGATCTTGTAGGGCACTAATTTGCTTGGATAATAAATTCAAATAATTGAATTCAACATTTGTTTAAATTCAGATCTTGTAGGGCACTAATGTGCTTCCATACTAGAACACCCTAGCAACCACCTAGAACACCATATAAACCGCATAGAACAACCTAGCAACCACTCAGATCACCCTAGCAATTATCTAGAACACCTTAGCAACCATCTAGATTAGAACAACCTACCTAACAACCACCTAGCAACCATACAGAATACCCTGGCAGCCACCTAGAATACCCCAGGAACCCCCAGAACACCCTTGCAAACAACCTACAACACCCTAGCAACCACCCAGAAGACCATAGCAAACCAACAAGAACACCCTAGCAACCATCCAGAAGACCAGCAACTGTGCAGAACCTAGAAGCAACATATTCATATTCAGAAACATATTTCAGCAAGCTGCACACCACAAAATCTGGTTATACCTGAACTGACTGAAGCAAAATGTATTATTTTTTTCAATATCAAATCAATTTTCTAATACCAAACCATTTTCACGATATTCTGAATATTGTATCTTCCACCAAAATAGTTTTGCTATAGATACATTTTGTAAATAACTAATAGCATTGGACCAATTACCCTCAAAATTCTGATTTATTTAATACTATAATGTGTGATTAAATAGGCCTATGATTAGGGTTATTTTATGTTAATTGTATCATTAAATTTAGTTAGACAAACTCTCAGTCGTAAATTCCTATTAAATTAATCCTAAAGATTGAATTAAAGCATATACCTGCTGTAGATGAACGATATAACAATTGCAATAACCTTCTTTACTTTATGATTAGTTCAAGCCTTTCTATAAATTCTCCTTGCACCTAGAGATAGCTTCCTTCCTCTCTCCAATTGGAAGGTGTTATGTTAGTTAGAATTTGTATCTGACTACTTTATTGTGTAGATTCCTTTAGTGGTATTGCATTTCAGACAGGTCCACTTCACCCTATAGTGTATTGCAAATTAACTTCTATTAATACTAACTACTAACTTTGAAGAAAACTCATCCTGTCCAATGTCCACTCCTGCACTTTTAAATTCACCATAATAAAGTTTAACAGTTGCCTTCAGTTGGAGAAAGCTAGTCAGGCTATTATTCTCGTTGTAACTTCATGTTTCCTTTATTCTCTGAAGCCTTATGTGTGCTTTCTGTCTATTAATGCAATGGAGTTGGTCCTCCCATGTGTTACCATGGCTCTTTCTAAATACACACCTTGGTTTCTTCCTCTCTGAGATTAGGCATGGTGCTGATGCACAGACTGACTACGGTGATGGTCACCATGATGATGGATAGACACGCAAACACCTTGCCCGCCAGGCCCGAGTGAGGGTTTTCCATGACCTCCCGCAGCGCTCCTATCAACCTCTGGTAGCCCTCCTCCGCCTCTTGGGGCACTTTCTTCAACGCACTCCTCCGCTGCCTCCACTCTTCCTCCTTGCGCTCCCGCTCAGCCACCTCCTCCACGCGAGTGATCATGCGGCGCCGGCAGCAGCGCTCCATGTGTCCCGGGGCCACGCCCCAGTAGTCCAGCTCGTCATGCAGCGCCACGGCGCACAGCTCCCGCAGCAGCCGCAGCTTGCCGGCGGCCAGGAAGTTGAGGATGACCCGGAAGGCGGTGGGGTTTCGGTCGAAGAAGAACTCCTTGCGGGCGTCGTCATAGTCGTCGCAGAGGCACGCTATCTCCTCAGGGCTGGTGCAGAAGCGCAGCCGGCCCAGCCTGCTGTGGGGGAACTGCTCCAAGGTGCTCCAGGGAAAGGTGTAGCGGTTCCCCCCCACGTTGACCAGCGCCTGCATGGCAGGGTCCACAGCGTAGCAGGCCTCCGGTGCGCGGAGCAGCTGAGCACGCTGGAAGTACACACCTTTGATGGTCTGTGTCTCTGGGATCTCGGTGAAGAAGCGGTCCAGGCTGCTGTCATCACTACTGACTGAGTAGGTGCTGAAGTCATGGTTGGCATTGCTGATGATGGGCATTTTTCTGGGATACTCTTTGTATGCGACCGCAGTTGAACAGCGATTAGGCACGAGGGCACACAGGAATCCTGATGCTGATCATAAAGGGAAAAAAATCCCAAATCACTTTGTTTGATTAAACAAACAATCAGTGAATTATATCTGGCCATGCCTTGTGGGTTAATTATGGAGTCAGAATAGTGTCATAATTCAAACCTGAAAAAAAAGGTTTCAAAGGCTTGTAAGTCTGTGTTTGAAAACTCAACACCTTGTAAAAAAGGTTTTGCACCACTGAAAAAAGAGATTATAGCCTGAAAAAAAAAGTCACACATGATTTTGTGTTCTATTTTATCTTCTTCATCATTTTCACCAACACATTTTCAAAGCTAAAATGTTTTCACAAACACATTTTCAAAGTTTAAAAATGTTCACCAGCGCATTTGCAGAGTTTCAAATCTGACACTGTTCTAACAGTGTATTACTTTGTTTCCCGGTTTCGAAACCTTGTAAATGGGATTCTGCAAACAGCTGTTCAAACATTGAGAAATACGTTTTGAAAGGTTGAATATTTATTTTTAAAAACTTGTAAAGGTGTAAATTTACACCATTGCAATGTATTTTTTCAGAACTTAATTTTCAGCACTGACTTTTCAGAGATTTGACCACACGGGCGCAAGCTTGCGAGTCACGTGATTATTGACACTGTTCTGACGCCGTTCGTTTTGAAACTCCTTTAGCGTCAAAGGTCTGAAAACGTGGTTCTGAAAAAAAGGAAAAAAAAAACCTTCCTGGGGGCGGGACCATCTTGCTCTAAACCTATTGGTTGCTCTCTGCTGAGGCACAGTCCAATCACATGCGCCGTTGACCGGGCTGTGCAGGATTGACAGTGCTCTGCCGATGACAAGAATAACAAGCGACTTGCGTGGTTGATTTTGTTGTCTATTTTCTGGAACCATGGCTGGTAGACAGGCGAGCAATTTTATTCTGTATTGTTTGCGTTCTAACCACCCGCGAGCCTCCTGCGGCTCGCCAAGCTGTAATTTGCAACACGTTCTCATCCCAACTCGTAATATACCGACGGTTTGTCACGCCCCTAGACGTGATACTGACGCAAAATGTACACTCCCGCGTCTGTGTGAAACGATCTGTGTGAAACAATCTCATAAACCCGTTCGCGGTGGTAAGAGACGAGCAGAGTCTACAGCGTCCGCTCACAGAGCAGAGTCTACAGCGTCCGCAGTCTACTGTGAAACAATTCACTCCAAAAGGGTTATGGTTAGGGTTATGGTTAGCGTAATCTATCACCGTGACCGGGTTATTATTGGAGTGAATGGACTCTGTAGACTCTGCTCGTCTCTTACCACCGCGAACGGGTTTATGAGAACCCCCAGATCGTTTCACGATCTGGTAGAGTCTTTGCCAGCTTCAAAGCAATGAATAACCTACATCAGCGGGTGCTGTGTATGGATCACAAGTTCCGAGTATGTTTATCTTCTCTTCATATCTAATTTTAACATTTTGTGACAAATGGTCTAAATAGTTGATTTATTTAAGTATCGGAAATCTGCAAGGCTGCAATTCCCCTGGTTGGCCGTTGTTCGTCGCCATTTTGCCAGCGTTTGTTGCCCTCCAGGTATCCATGGTAGTCACGTGACCGCAAAGTATGACTTATTTATGCCATGCGAGCCACAAATTAGTCTACAGCGTCCATTCACTCCAATAATAACCCGGTCACGGTGATAGATTACGCTAACCATAACCCTAACCATAATCCTTTTTGGAGTGAATTGTTTCACAGTAGACTGCGGACGCTGTAGACTCTGCTCTGCGAGCGGACGCTGTAGACTCTGCTCGTCTCTTACCACCGCGAACGGGTTTATGAGAACCCAGATCGTTTCACACAGACGCGGGAGGGTACATTTTGCGTCAGTATCACGTCTAGGGGCGTGACAAACCGTCGGTATATTACGAGTTGGGATGAGAACGTGTTGCAAATTACAGCTTGGCGAGCCGCAGGAGGCTCGCGGGTGGTTAGAACGCAAACAATACAGAATAAAATTGCTCGCCTGTCTACCAGCCATGGTTCCAGAAAATAGACAACAAAATCAACCACGCAAGTCGCTTGTTATTCTTGTCATCGGCAGAGCACTGTCAATCCCGCACAGCCCGGTCAACGGCGCATGTGATTGGACTGTGCCTCAGCAGAGAGCAACCAATAGGTTTAGGGCAAGATGGTCCCGCCCCCAGGAAGGTTTTTTTTTTCCTTTTTTTCAGAACCACGTTTTCAGACCTTTGACGCTAAAGGAGTTTCAAAACGAACGGTGTCAGAACAGTGTCAATAATCACGTGACTCGCAAGCTTGCGCCCGTGTGGTCAAATCTCTGAAAAGTCAGTGCTGAAAATTAAGTTCTGAAAAAATACATTGCAATGGTGTAAATTTACACCTTTACAAGTTTTTAAAAATAAATATTCAACCTTTCAAAACGTATTTCTCAATGTTTGAACAGCTGTTTGCAGAATCCCATTTACAAGGTTTCGAAACCGGGAAACAAATAATACACTGTTAGAACAGTGTCAGATTTGAAACTCTGCAAATGCGCTGGTGAACATTTTTAAACTTTGACTGACTGATTTTTAAACTTTGAAAATGTGTTTGTGAAAACATTTTAGCTTTGAAAATGTGTTGGTGAAAATGATGAAGAAGATAAAATAGAACACAAAATCATGTTTGCAGATGTTTGACTTTTTTTTTCAGGCTATAATCTCTTTTTTCAGTGGTGCAAAACCTTTTTTACAAGGTGTTGAGTTTTCAAACACAGACTTACAAGCCTTTGAAACCTTTTTTTTCAGGTTTGAATTATGACACTATTCTGACTCCATAGTTAATTTGCTTTTTATTAATCACAAACACTGTTTACCTTCAATTCTGACAATTACGACTGCTGTGTTTGTGTCCAATGCATTAAAATACACAATAGTAACTTATTTTATTTTAATCTTGAAGGTGAATTTAGATTAGTTGTTGGTGTGTCTGTCAAACAGTTAGAACAAAGTCTGCTTCAACATTGGTTGAAAAACACGCAATACATTCACCAAAATAAGTCGATAGGCTACAATCATGGCACAGTTTAGATAGGTTTCATTTGGTCGTAATATGATTGTATTTTTAACACGAAGGAAGGAAGGCCTATGACTTAGCCATATTTATGCGGTTATGCCAGTTTTAATTGTCATATAACAAGCCATTATTCACTTTCTCCTAAAGGTCTAAACTGATTTCCTTCCTGCTGACTTAAAAACAAATGGCTTAGGCCTACTTCCAAATGGGACTCCCATTATTAAATCATGAGGTAACAAGGAGATATCTGCCCCCCCCCCCCCCCCCCCCCCCCCATCCACTCACCTTGGTTTATAAGGTATGTGGTGTTAATCCAGCTTCAACATCTTCCTGGCCGCTCTTCATTTGTCTCAGCTAGCCTGTCGTACAGCACTGCCATGGTGGCATAGAAACAATGCATAGGCCTATATACCCCAATTTCCAATCGGTGATATATATAAATATATATATTAAAAAATATATATATATATCGTATTTTAAATAAAAGCAAGCTGTTATAGCCTACAAGCTTAGACTGGTTGATAATAGCATTGCGTCGATTCACTCAAAATGAACAACGCTGCAACGAAAAGCGACCAAAACTATCAGCGCAGTTGCTGTTTCTAAACCCTGTCGTGGAGACTGGACGCGCAGAGACCTGGCGGCTGGGGAGAAGTTGGACCGAGGAGCTGCACTACTAACCAGCATCACCAGCGGTGTCGCGTTCAAACTGTTGATCTGATCCTCAAGTGCAGCTACCGGTGTTAACGTGGTTCAATCCGAGTGCGATGGGAAAGAAAAATACGATTATCTAACGGCGTCCTCCAATATATTCATCTGGTTAGGGGGATGATCCTCTCTCTCTCTCTCTCTCTCTCTCTCTCTCTCTCTCTCTCTCTCTCTCTCTCTCTCTCTCTCTCTCTCTCTCTCCTGTTAAAGTAGACACATGGCCTATAAGCCTTATGAAAAACAGATATCCTACAGATAACTACAGAACGATTATAAATCAGCTTCTCTCTCTTTGTTCCATATTATGTCATATTATTACTGCAAGTCTGGTGATTACACTTCTTATAACACGAGAGGACAAGATATTCATATCTCTCTCTCTCTCTCTCTCTCTCTCTCTCTCTCTCTCTCTCTCTCTCTCTCTCTCTCTCTCTCTCTCTCCCGCTCTCTCTCTTCAGCTCCCTTCTCCAATTGTTGGTTGAATATAGTTACTGGTATAACCTAGTGGTTCATGGCCCTTCTGTTAAAGTATCTAGACACATAAGCCTTTGTTGTAATGCAGCTAAAAACCCAGCATTTTAATTTGAGTAGTCTCACAAATCAGTAGGACTCTGGATCCCAGATTAGAATGAGAGGAAACATCCAAACGGATTACTTGAGTGAGAAACAAAGCTTTTCTCTTTGTTCCACATTATGTCAGACTGCAATCGCTTACTTATCACCTTAAAGGAGTCATACTGGACAAAACAGTTTGGCATTGTTATAAAACATCTAACATTGATTTACTATTCGTTCCAGGGATTATTTTTCCAATATGTGTAATATTGACATAGTAGTGAAATACTGCACAAAACTAAAATAGGACCTGGGGTGCGTTGCACATCACTAATAGACATATCTCTATGTCAAAGTGTTTTAGGCTGTAGGCTTCCACTTTAAAGAGATATAGGTTTGTTATGGTAGTTCACTTGTTTAGGTAACATTTAGGAAACATTCATACGAGACTTTGTTTGGTTCAACTTGTTTTGCAGCATCCTTTCCATCAATTACGCTGATGCCATTGGAGGTTAACATGTGTCCTAGAATCACTCTCTTGAGACATGTCACTGCTCCTTTAATTTGAAGCCATTGCCATGGGAGCTACTCTCCAGAACAGCTGATTTATCACTTCACCCACTGCCACTTGGTACAACTGATTAATTACTTCACCCACTTGGTACAAGCTTCACTATATATATATATATATATATATATATATATATATATATATATATATATATATACACACAAACAGTTTTCATAAACAAAAATGCTTACATATGCTTTACATATGCTTACAGTTTTACATTCATGGAAACTGTAGTATTATTTAATCAAAGTGATAATATGATTTGAACAGTTATAATAAAGTTACATTTCAAAACATTGTGTTGTGATGTGTCTTAATAACCACAGGTGTCAAGCTTGGTAGTTTTCGGTTAATTTGGCATTCAGGCATTGTTCGTCCCTTTTCCCTGCACACCTCTCTGTGTCTTGTTTCCTGTGCCGGGATAGAGAGGCCGAGGGAGAGGTTGTTGTCACTCGATCACCCAGATTGTTCTCAGATTATATAGGCCAGGGTTCATTTTACACCTAATGTCGGCCAGCCTCTCAGCTATGTGCTCAGTTTACGTTTGGTTGAGGAACAATATACATTTTAAATTAATCAGCATCATACCTATCGTCTCAATACGTTTCATATTGTTGCCATGAACATTGCATTTTTGGAAGATGTTATTGCTATTGTATGCTCGCTGTCTGTATAACACAATATTCTGCATTTTTATAAGCCTATTCAACACTCATTCTAGTCTCCATTTTCAACTGCAAAAGGAGAGGAACATAATACAAAAATAAAAGTAATTACTTTGTGTAATTTAATTTGTTTGGTTATTGATTTGGTACAGCCAGATGAAGTATATGTTCTGTTCTTTTGTTCTTTAAACAAAAAAAACAAAACAAAAAAATAAATAATAAAATGATACTATATACCTGTTATTACAGAGTTTATTGTCAAGACATATCTGGAAATGTGGAATAATGAAATTCCTAATTTATTTTATTTATTTCCTCCTTTAATCCAGCTCAAGAGATGTGATTATAACAAAGCCTTTGCTAATCCTGGCAGCGATTGGACTCTCTTGAAACCATCAATAATATAATCAGTAATGTAAGGAAATTAGACCAATGCAATTAAAACAAATAGAGACAAGACAGGACAGGACATTACGGAACCCTAATTGTAAAATGCATGGTGAATGATCTAGTGTGGCATTCGTTTGTAGTCAGAGGGGAAGTCAGGAGTGAGGACCACGTCACTATAGGCCTAGTAGGCCTACCTCATGTCTCCTCCGAGAAACAAGCAATCATTATTTAATTGAACATGAAGCTGTGATCACCAAACCAACCCTTTAAAAAACATGTTAATGCCACAAAAAAAGAGAAAACAACAAACACACACACATTGCCATAGAGGATGGGCGGGACAGGCAATGGAAATGCAATTATGCATGTTGTTCCCTCCTTCGTATGAATGAAACACAAGCCCTTCCTCACTAATGATGATGTAACTTGAAAGACTGATAATCTGTTTCTAACAGGATACTTGAAGTAAAAACTGGAACACACACTGGATGCATGGAATTTGAGGATGTGAGAGAGAGAAATGCAGACTCATAAGATGTGTATCGTTCTTTAACACAATACAATAGTTCTGACCAGCAAAATGCATTGGCTTCATTATGAAACATATCTGGATATTTATAATGTATTTAGAGTTTGGTGCAAAAGCAGTACAGATTATATTAAATCTTGTGATTGGATAACTGCTATGCTATAATTTGCTGAATTCATGAATCCTGTCATACCAGGTTTCAAGCAAGATGGTGACGGGGCTAATGGGGAGTTACCAGGCTACTCAACTCTTAGTGTTATATTTTTACTGCAAGGAAAAATATGTCAAATGTGTGACTATATTAGAAATTGTGCCGATTATGTAATGCACATGTTTTTATTTAAGATTTCTGCTGTCCCATTCTCAACTGACTACAATACCACTATCATACTCTGTAGAGACATTAGAAGAAAAACATAACCTTGTATTATAGTCTTTCTCGATGATTCTACATCAATTAAGTTAAAAAAAAATCCATCATGGGAATGCTATCCAAAACACCCCGCTATAAAATATTAGCATATCCATAGTACCACTTAGCACCCACACTCACTTCAGCTGCACCTTTTCACAGTCCCTCCTGAGATCACTATCACACACATTCAACCGGAGACAAAAAACAGGCAAAACCTGAGAATAGTCTTGCTGGAATATAGACCTATACCATTAACTTAAGATTATGTAAAATAAGATAAGATAATAACAAATTGTATTTATAAGATGCTTTAGAAGTGTGTGTGTGTGTGTGTGTGTGTGTGTGTGTGTGTGTGTGTGTGTGTGTGTGTGTGTGTGTGTGGGCAGTATGACACCTCATTCACTACCAGTGTGAGAGACCCACCTGATGCAGGGCAGCCAGTATGCGGCAGAACACTCCCCACACACTGGCTCTCACAGTGGAGAGGTGAGGAATGACGCAATCCAATTAGACCAGGGGAGGATTAGAGCCATGTTGTTACAAGAGCCAGGTTGGCCAGGACACCGGGGTTAGCACCCCCCTTTTTTATAAATAATAATGGCCACTTTATAGATTGCAGGAATGTTCTTGCCACATTGTGGTAATACAATCAAAGGGTTGTCATGTTGTTTCCTAAAACAAATAAATAAATAAAATATAGTTTTATATAATTATATAGTTAAACAAAAAATCTAGTTCATAGTTTTATTTCATAGTTCTAAAAAAAGTAAGGAGGGCCCCCAAAGAAAATCTCACTTAGGGTCCCATGTTGTCTTGAGTTGGGCCTGAACACCCCTACTCTTGCATCAAGTGTGATGAGATCTTTTTGTAACAACAGGGAGTCAGGACCTCGGTTTAACATCTCACCCGAAAGACGTGCTGTTCGACAGAATAGGCCCTGTCTCCATCCTGGTGCAATGAGGATATTACACTGGCCCTCAATTCAATTCAATTCAATTTTATTTGTATAGCGCCAATTCATAACAGAAGTTATCTCAGGGCACTTTTCAAATGGAGCAGGTCTAGACCGAACTCCTAATAACATTTACAGAGACCCAACAGTACCACCATGAGCAAGCACTAACTGCCTGTTAAAAGGCAGAAACCTTGGACAGACCCTTCGGCTCTAGGTGGGTGGTCATCTGCCTTGACCAGTTGGGGTGAGAGAGAGAGAGAGAGAGAGAGAGAGAGAGAGAGAGAGAGAGAGAGAGAGAGAGAGAGAGCAAGTGAGAGAGAGCAACTACATCAATACACTAATGAACATGATGATGACGACAGCAGCAATGATGGGAGACAGCGAGCAGCAACAACAGTAACTGTATATAACTGGTAACTGATATTAGCAATGGCAGTCAAGCAGGACCATGGAGGCTCCGCCAGGATCCATGAGAACCTGCGAGACGAAAAAACACAAGAACTCCGGGGAAGAAGTGTTTTAGTAACATGCATTAATGGGACATGAATGTGTGCAGAGAGAGAGAGAGAGAGAGAGAGAGAGAGAGAGAGAAGCTCAGTGCACCATGGGAAATCCCCCGATAGTCTAGGCCTATAGCAGCATAACTAAGGGATGGTTCAGGACTCACCTGATCCAGCCCTAACTATAAGCTTTATCAAAGAGGAACGTCTTAAGCCTACTCTTAAATGTGGAGAAGGTGTCTGTCTCCCGAACCACAACTGGAAGCTGGTTCCACTGAAGAGGAGCTTGGTAACTGAAGGCTCTGGCTCCTGATCTACTTTTAGAAACTATAGGAACCACCAGTAGCCCTGCATTCAGAGAACGCAGTGTTCTAGTGGGGTAGTAGGGTACTATGAGCTCTTTGAGATATGAAGGGGCCTGACCATGAAGAGCTTTATAGGTGAGGAGGAGGATTTCCATAGGTGAGGAGGAGGATTTTAAATTCTATTCTAAATTTTACAGGGAGCCAATGCAGAGAAGCTAGTACAGGAGAGATGTGATCTCATTTCTAGGGCTGGACCCGAATATTCGACTATTCGGATATTCGTTCGTTGGGTAGGTATTCGGTTTTCAATTTTGGGATTCGGATATTCGTTTTTTTTTGTGTTTTTTTTTCTAAATGTAGGCTATCACTAAAGGCGAACCGCAAAATACATTTTGTCAGCACATTCTTGTACTATATTTATACTTGACTGTTAAGATGTGGAAATATATACCATCTCAGCTTGGGCGCGTGACATCACTCACAGCAGTGAACGTCAGGCTTCAGTTCACCTTGGCCGTTAAAGGGAAGACAAAATGCCGAAGACCTCAGCTGTGTGGGAACTAGGGATGGGCATAATTAATCGATGATCGATCATTGATCGTTAAGAAATGTGTCGATCAATTTATATTGTTATCGATCAAAAGGACGTTGTGTTGCATACTGTGAGTCTTGAAGCGGTGCGGTGATCGCGGCTTTAGTTCCCCGTGTCTGATCACTGTAATTCGGAGCGTGAATATCGGTTGAATATCTAATATCTTTCTAACTTTAAAAAACACTTTAGTATTTTTTAAGACGATAGTCGCACATCCCTCGTAACTACGCCGTGAAGGTGAACCCTCCCGGACTCCGCTATTAACATGAACCGCTCCGCCGAAGGAGCCGCACGTCCACACGCACCGGACACCACAATACAAACACACATGTTTTACATTTGATTTTAAATAAAGTTGTGTGCAGTTATACGGATAAATACGATTATTGATTAATGACCGATCGCGTACTGCGGTCAAGACAGCCGTCTCTCGGTTCGCGTGGTCAAGCCAGCCGCTCCAACATTTTCAATATTTCCATAACTGTGACATTTTAGCAAAACGTTCAGCCTCATATATGTTTTCTGACTAAGGTATTGCTTTTAGATAGTTCATGCAATTGTTTCTAAATGTGTGGCTCATCTTTTTGTTGCGAGCCTTTTCCGAGCGCTGGCTGCATATTGTATCGGCATATGTCGGCCTTTTCCCCTTTTTTCAAAACAGTTATACAGTTCAATGCCCACTTTTACTGCCTTGTTTGATTATTGTTGGCCGATAAGTAGGCTACTTATTGTGATTGGAATACAGATGTAGTCTTGTTGGATCGTTTCCAAACCTTTAAGAGCGCATGTAGGCGCATTGTTCGGCTTTTACGAGCGCCGCATAGGCCTATAACCAGGGACGGGCTGCCATAGGGAGGTTCGGCCGGACGATTTCAGGCCGATTATTTTGTATTTTTTATTTTGTGTATTATTATTTTTGGGCCGGTCCAGATTATTGGGCCGGTCCAGGACTGTCGCACCCCCCCCCCCCCCCCGTCAACAATCCCGCCCGCCCCCCATCAACAATCGCGCACCTCAGCTTTTATCCGCCATTTAAACAGTAACGTTACACATGATAAAAACGTGCACTTACTTTGCTTGGAAAATAGTTGCAACTGATCCGAATAGTACCAAACCTCACACCAAACCTTTTGCAAAAAGTTTTTTTTTTTTTTTGCCCCCCCCCCCCCCCAATATTCGAATATTCGCTGTCGATTACTACCGAAGCTCCGGAGCCCAAAATATGGTATTCGGGACAGCCCTACTCATTTCCTAGTTCCTGTCAGTACTCGTGCTGCAGCGTTTTGAATTAATTGGAGCGTCTTAATGGACTTATTAGGACAACCTGATAATAAAGAGTTGCAGTAATCCAGCCTTGAGGTAACAAATGCATGGATTAGTTTTTCTGCATCTGTCTTTGATAGGATGCGTCTGATTTTTGTAATATTACGTAAATGAAAAAAGGCAGTCCTAGAGGTCTGCTTTATGTGGGAATTAAATGACAGATCCTGATCAAAGATAACTCCAAGATTCCTGACAGTGGTGCTAGAGGCCAATGTAATGCCATCTAGAGTAGCTATATCTGTAGACATTGAGTCTCTAAGGTTTTTGGGGCCAAGTACAAGAATTTCGGTTTTCTCTGAGTTTAACATCAGAAAATTGCAGCTCATCCAGGATTTTATGTCTTTAAGACATGTTTGTAATTTAGATAATTGATTAATTTCATCGGGTTTGATCGATAGATATAACTGCATATCATCTGCATAACAATGAAAGTTAATGGAGTGATTTCTAATAATATCGCCTAAAGGGAGCATATATAAAGTAAATAGTATTGGTCCAAGTACAGAACCTTGTGGAACTCCATGACTAACTGTAGTATTTATTGAAGATTCATCATTCACATGTACAAACTGTGAACGATCTGATAAATAGGACCTAAACAAGCTTAGTGCAGTTCCTTTAATGCCAATTTGATGCTCGAGTCTCTGTAAAAGAATATTATGATCAATGGTGTCAAATGCAGCACTAAGATCTAATAATACAAGTACAGAGACAAGTCCATTGTCAGAAGCAATCAAAAGGTCATTATTAACTTTAACCAGAGCTGTCTCTGTGCTATGATGAACTCTAAATCCTGACTGGAAATCCTCAAATAAACTATTGTTATGTAGAAAGTCACACAATTGTTTGGCGACTACTTTCTCCAGAATCTTAGACAGAAAGGGGAGATTAGAAATCGGTCTATAGTTGGCTAAAACCCCTGGGTCAAGAGTGGGCTTTTTAAGAAGGGGTTTAATTACAGCTACTTTAAAGGACTGTGGTACATATCCTGATAATAAAGAAAGATTAATCATATCCAGTAAAGAAGTGCCAATTAGGGGTACAATTTCTTTAAGCAGCCTAGTTGGGATGGGGTCTAACAGACAGGTTGATGACTTCGATGAAGACATTATAGAAGTTAACTGATGAAGACTGACAGCAGAGAAACACTCCAAATACACATTTAAGGTTGCACCAGTCAAAGTGTCTGATGTTGGAGAGCCTGCGATACCTATTGAGGGCATTTGGTGACTAATTTTCTCTCTAATAGTAATAATTTTATTATAAAAGAAGTTCATGAAGTCATTGCTAGTTCATGAAGTCATCCAACACCTCTACCAGCTGGTCTCCTATCCAAGGATGGACCAGACCAGCCCTGCTTAGCTTCCAGAGAAACAAACCGTGCAAGGCAGGTAGCCATGGTGCTGGCTCAAATTTTGTATCAATCCAAGATGGTACATTTGGGACTACCCCACATACCTGTATATCTCCAGCCTCAAATTGGTTTGTTAAGGTTTTTTTTGTACATTTATATTTACATTTGTACTGTCCTATTTGCTGTCCTTCCCATTAATAAAGCATTATCTTATCCTTTCACCTTGACCTCATTTTGACCTCTGACCTTTGTTCATCTTGATGTTTAACAAGCTGATAGTAATAAAGTGTATGAAAGCAGCAGGGAGATTTGGCCTGTAACCTTTCTGTGGAGTGTGTGTGGTTTAGCAGCCTCACCGAATCTGACTGGTTAGACTCTGGCTGGGTGGGGCTGCACACCTGTGGTGCAGAGCAATCATGGCACCCAGGATAAACCAGCTATCAACACACACTCAGGAGAGAGCCACTGTCATGGCAGCAGATTCCATTTGCGCTAGCTTTTTTAAATATTGACAGCTCTCCAATCAACTGGGGCCTCATGTACGAAGGTTGCGTGCGCACAAAAACGTGGCGTACACAAAAAAAAATGGCGTTCCACGCTCACGTTCAGATGTATGAAACGTGAAATGACCGTGGAAATGTGCGGTGCCTCACGTCAACTTCATAGCTGGCGTACGCACATTTCTACAGCTATTGTTCCTTTGGCGACACTTATAGGTGACGCTGGGAAACTGTTAATAATGTCAAAAACAATTAGTCATCAGAGTGATGTGCACGTCAGAGACACACTTATGAACAATTAACAGACCCACCGTGTTTGCAATTATACGGGTGGATATAAAAGCATGCGCAATGTGATGAAGAAAATGGTATTACCGATGGCAGCGTTAGCGTTCTTAGAGGACCTTACAAATGGTGCAATCCGACGTGAGCGAGTATTTAGGGAACGCGAGGATTTACTTGCAAACGATGACAATTGGCTCATAAGCCAATTTCGAATGTGCGACAAAGTATGCGGGAGTTATTAGCGTTACGGAATTTGCTCAAAAACAGCGCCACCTAGTGGTCTTCCAAGTGTGCGGCATGAAAGTGACGCATAGAATATATTCCTCTGCTTCACCTCCACCTTCAGATCCGACCACTTATTTTTCACCTGTGTGTGTACGCTGCTCGGACCCCACGGCATGTACCGCCTCACACACACGCTCCCACTCATTTCCTTCCTCTTCATATTGATCCCTGCTGACAGGGGACCAGAGAGAATCTCCCTCCGTGGCTCCACATCATTCACCACAATCTCCAACTCGGACTCTGTGAAATGTCTTTTCTTTCCTTTGTTCATGCTTGTGTTACACCCATAGAGTGCAAGCTGACTCAAGGGTTGGCATATTTTAGAAAAGATGTTATTCTGAAAGAATCAATTAAACAAAAAGACAAGTGAGTCGGCTGGTCTTCAGTGGCTTTACTGGTCCCGGTTAACTGCCGACTGAAGAACGCAGCGCAGCCCACAGTTTATATAGCCGCAGGTGGTCTCGTGCCTTTAATAATAATAATAATAATAATAATAATGCTTAAAATTGAATGGGGGGTGTCTGTAAAAATGCCAAATAAAGTCCATACATATAAAATAACACATTTAAGTAAGTGGCAATAATACATAAATATCCTGTGCCACACTTGCTTGTTTTATCTGATCGGATAGAGGTGAATCTCAGGTCCAGGGCCTATTTACATAGATTTGCTTTAAATGGAGGCGTGGACAGGGAGGAGTTTGCCACATCTGCACGTGCGCTCAGTTCCACGTTGATCGGGATGTACAAAAGAAACGCGCTTGGATCCATGCGTATGCACACTTTGATACATCTAAATTTATTTGTGCGTACGACAGTTTCTGGGTTTTGGCGTACGCCAAGTTTCAGTAGGAAATCCACGCAAGTCTTCGTACATGAGGCCCCTGGTTTGTGCAAACATCAACCTGTGTGTCGGAGGAGCCCAGCAAAGAGCCTTGGGTGGGGGCTTGCAGGTTCTACTGCCACGGTTTCATAGTCATACTTTTTGTCAGACAAGTTTGTGAGTACAACCAATTCAGAGTAGGAAATTGAAGAGGAAACAACAAAAATGTATTACTTGTGTTGGGCAAGTTACTTTAAATGAGTAACTTAGTTACAGTTACTAGTTACTTCTTTCAAAAGTAACTCAGTAACTTTAAGTTACTCGTTACTTTCAAGGTAACTAGTTACTAGGGAAAGTAACTTTTTTTTTTAACTCTAAATTATCTTATTAATGTGTTGCCTCCCTAACTGGATAGCTAGGGAGGCTGCCAGTCCTCTGGCTTGCTTACATGTAAAGGCCGCAGTATACTCGCCGTTCCCAAGCTGTCGCGCGACGTTGTGACGTCAAAATGACGTAGATCTCGCCGGCGCGACAGGATTTTGGCCCGAACGCGCCGTGTCGCGCACAGCTCCTTTTTTTTCAGCGGCGCGCGACAAAGTGGAAACAGAAACACGGATGAGTTCGAAGGCACATTGTAATGCGCCTTATTGCTAAGGCTTCTTTCTTTATATGTTCTGTTTTATTGTGTGGTGTATGCCTATATGTATTCGCTAATAAACCGTGGTTTTATGTAAGTGCTGTCTACTGTTGTTGTGGTCAAAGACGAGTGGAATTACGTGGCTGAAAAACTATCTCAAAGCGGCAGTAAGTTATAAAATAAAAGTATATAGGCTAAGATAATCACTAAGTTATTAAGATGGATGCTTACAAACACTTCATATGAGAACTGCTGCCATACACTGGACTGTTGATGGCTGACCAGGTGGGGAAGTGATGTAGAATAATGTCGCGGCCACCAGCGCGAGTATAAATAGTTACCGTCCTCCCGTGACGTCACATTGTCGCGCGACAGCTTGGGAACGGCGAGTATACTGCGGCCTTAAGTCCTATCCTACCACAAGCGCAACGCGCCACCTAGTAACCTGAACGTGCCATAGCATAGAAAAATTATGTGCATATTTCCACGAGAGAAATCCAACGCGACTGTCGTCGATGCATTATTAGGTGGATCCCACTGCTTTTCTTGGCAAGCCACGCCCTCCGTAGCATTCGAGCGCTAGGATTGGCCAGGCGTCCATGCTCGATCCTAGCGCTCGAATGCTACGGAGGGTGTGGCTTGCCAAGAAAATAAGTGGGATCCATAATAATGCGTCGACTGCCGCTGTATTAAAGGCTTTTATTTTGAAGGTGTGTTTAGGCGAAGTGGTGCAATCACCCCCAGTGGAGTAGTCAGCTGTACAGCCAAACCTTTCCTCCCTTCTGCCTTGTTCACCTTGACACACCTGTTTCATATAGTATATTTCGCCTTTAACTTTAAAAAGGTTGTTTTTTGTTAGGAGCATGTTTTATTGTGCTACTCCAAGTGTTAAGTGGATGCACAAAGTAAGTACCGTTTCTATATTGTGTTTATTATAACGCACCTCGCTAATTCTCAGGTGGGGGTTTTCACCGATAGGTAACGGAGGTCCTTTGTTTAATATTGTTTATAGATATAATGTGAATGCCAATGTTTGGGAGTGTTTTGGGTGTCCAGTGAACTAGCCGTTGTTACGTTGATTTAGTTCTGGTGGTTAATTGATCAGCAGAGGACCGGCATGTGCGTCATGTGCCATGGTTATTTAATACCCGGTTTAGCCGGTAGATGGAGCTATTGGACCAGTTAACATATTGTGGCGAGCTATGTCTAGCGCGCAAGACGCGGAGAGATGAGCTCTTAATTCACAAGTACTTTTTATTATGGCACCGTCACGATCAAAAACAACTTAACAACACTTATTAACCAGAGAGGCAGAGGGTCGCGCGCTCAACCGTCCGTTGAGCAATGATGCTCTCTGACTCATCCCCATGACAACAGTAAACCAGTGAATGTAAGGAACCCAACATGCTTTGAACAATTGCTTCCATCTAACAGCAATAACCCCGAATGCTAGAATGTCGCTAAGCATTCGGGAAACACTCCCCCAACACGTTACACAGCCCCCACCTAGCAGGTTAGCTGTCCCCAGCAATTCATGTGTCCAACACAAAGTCCCTGAGGTATTGGGGGACCTGGCGACGTAGACGGTTCCGCTCAGGTGGTCTCCCAGTAGCTCCCAGTGGAGTGGTAGGGACCTGCGGTTGGTCCTCAGCCCCAGATGGAACTAACGGTTGGTAAGGAGCAAGCCTGTCGCGGTGGAGCACTACCACCCGATTTCTTTTTACTAGGGATGTCCGATATTGGCTTTTTTACCGATAACCGATAACCGATATTGTTCAACTCTTAATTTCCGATACCGATATCAACCGATACCAATACCGATATATGCGGCCGCGTGAAACCTCCGCTTTACACTCATTGCAAACCGGAATAGGCTTTATGCCAAGCAGAAGTGTGGAAGAATAAATAAAAACAAAACAGCGGTAAAAGCTAGCGTGTGTGTCCGGGAGAGGGCTACTCTCCTCGGACACATTACTCTGAAGCCCCGGTGACGGTCTGGAAGTGTGGATTAATAAATAAAATAATGTGAGCGCGGTACAGCGGACCTGAACCGGTTGTGATAAGACCTGTTTCGCAGAATGCGTTATAACCCCTATTTTACTATTCAACGTAGAAACTTTGAAATAACTCCAAACCACCGACATAACTACAGCTACAACTAGCGTCCCACTACACGGCCGCACATACCCAGGCTTGTTATTGAGACGGCGTGGCGCGTTTGATGATGTCATCAAACCACGTCCTCACTTGAAACATAACAGATGTCTGAAATTATTTCAAAATCGATTTCGGTATCGGTTAAAAAACCGATACCGATATTTTCCGATATTGATTTTTTATGCCAATATCGGCCGATAATATCGGTGGGCCGATAATATCGGACATCCCTACTTTTTACTAACCGTACCCGGTACACAACATCAGACAGTTTCTCCAAAACTGTACATGGCCCGACCCAGTGACTCATCAGCTTGGGGTAAAGGCCCTTCTTCCTCTCTGGGCAATACACCCACACCATCACCCCTGCTGCAAAGTCCTCCCCCTTAGAGCGAGAATCATAGGCCCGTTTCTGTCGGGCCCCAGCGTCGGCGAGGGACTTCCTTGTCAGCTCATGAACCACCCGGAGACGGTCACGAAGGTGATACAGGTAATCCAACCCCGTTCCCGTCACCTCAGACTCAGGGGGTGGTCCAAAAACCAAATCCACGGGGGTGCGAAGCTCATGTCCAAACATGAGGACGGCAGGGGTGCACTTGGTGGACTCCTGTACTGCAGTCCGATACGCCCACAGGACCAAAGGCAGATGTAAGTCCCAGTCTCGCTGCTGATGACTAGTCAAAATAGCGAGTTGTGTGGCTAGGGTGCGGTTGAAGCGAACCAGTCCATCGCTCTGAGGGTGTAGTGGTGTAGTCCGGGTTTTCTTGATGCCCAGCCGCCGACAAACCTCTGCAAACACCTGGGCCTCGAAGTTCCGCCCCTGGTCACTATGCAGCTCCTCTGGTACGCCAAAGCGACAGAACATCTCGTCCACCAGCCGCCCTGCAGTCGTGGCAGCGCTCTGGTCAGGGACTGCATAGGCCTCTGGCCATTTGGTGAAATAGTCCATGGCAACCAATGTGTAGCGGTTACCCTGTTCGGTAGCTGGGAAAGGACCCAAGATGTCGACGGCCACGCGCTCCATAGGGGCCCCCACCTGGTACTGCTGCATCGGGGCCTGTGAGCGTCGAGTTGGCCCTTTTTTTGCAGTGCAGGTGTCACACCGGTGAACATAAAGTTCCACATCCTGGCGGCATCCCGGCCAATAGAACCGGGACCGGAGACGGTTGAGGGTTTTGGAGACTCCAAAGTGTCCAGCCCCAGCTGCACCATGGACCAGTCGTAGTACTCTGGAACGTAGCTGGCGGGGCACTAGGAGCTGGAGAATGTCACGGTCGCCCCCCGGGGTCTGCCAGTGGAGCAGATGGAGGAGTCCATCATGGTTGATGAGGTTGGGCCACTGCGAGTAGAGGGCCTTGGTCTCTGGGTCTAGTGCAGAGATGGTTGGCCATGCTGGTCTTTGGCCCGCCCCTACCCAGTCTTGGATACGGGAAAGGACTTGGTCTTGGCTCTGGTCAAGCTGGAGCTGCTCTGGGTCAATGTCCTCGGAGTCAAGGTCCCCTGGGGTGTCTCGCAGTGCGGCCACCACTGGGTCTGCCGGACCTCGTTCCTCTACACGTAGGCAGTACCTACAGTCGTCTTCTCGACAGGGGCGCCGAGACAGTGCATCTGCGTTGACATAGAGTCGGCCAGCCCGGTGGCGTATCTCAAAGTCATAATCCTGAAGAACCTCCAGCCACTGGGCAAGCTGCCCCTCCGGTTCTTTAAAGTTGAGGAGCCAGGTGAGGGATGCATGGTCTGTACGCAGGAGGAACCTCTGCCCGTAGAGGTAGGGTCTGAAGTGGCGAAGACCCAGGACAACAGCGAGCAACTCTCGGCGTGTGACGCAGTAATTCCTCTCTGGTCGGCTGAGGGATCGGCTGAAGTATGCGATGACCTGCTCCCCCTGTTCCCCCTCCTGGGAGAGTACCGCCCCAAGGCCGACGTTGCTGGCATCGGTGTCAACGATGAAGGGGCGCTGGAGGTCTGGATAGGCCAACACGGGACTCTTGACGAGTGCCAACCGGAGCTGGAAGAAGGCGTGTGCGCAGTCCTCACTCCAGTGGAACGCTTGCCCTTTCTGTGTCAGCTGGTGCAGTGGGCTGGCAATGGTGGCAAAGTTTCTGACGAACCGCCAATAGTAGGAAGCGAGTCCCAGGAAGCTCCATAGTTCCACAATGTTGCAAGGGACGGGCCAGTCCCTAACTGCTGCTACCTTGGCCGGATCGGTGGAGACTCCAGCTGCACTGACGACGTGACCCAGGAAAGACGTCTCTCGCCGGAACAGGTGACACTTCTGGGGGTGGAGACGCAGGCCGGCCCCGCGAATGGCGTGGAAGACGTCCGTCAGGAGGGCGGCAGTAGCTTAGTAGGTAGAGCGGGTGGACAGAGCGGGGTCGTCCACTAACCGTAGGGCCGGCGGTTCGATCCCCTTGATCCCCGCTTCCAAAAACTGTCTGCGTGTCGAAGTGTCCTTGAGCAAGACACTGAACCCTGAACCCCAACTTGCTCCCCGGGCGCTGATCATAGCAGCCCACTGCTCCTACATACAGTAGGATGGGTTAAATGCAGAGAACAAATTTCGTTCCCGCATGGGAATGACAAATAAAGACCGAAAGGTCCCCTTAATTATAGGTTGGTCACTGCGCTTTCAAAATCAGTGGCATGAGCGAGGAGGTCATCCAGGTAGACGACGCAGCGGTTCCGGGGAATGTCAGCCAGGACCTTCTCCATCAAGCATTCAAAGGTAGCCGGGGCGTTGCAAAGACCAAAGGGCATCACTTTAAACTGGTACAGTCCTTGGCCAATGGAAAAGGCAGTCTTTGGACGTGCTTCTGGCGACAACTCAACCTGCCAGTAGCCGCTCCTGAGGTCGAGGGAGCTGAACCAGCGGGACCCAGCAATGTAATCGAGGGCGTCATCAATCCGGGGCAGTGGGTACGAGTCCTTATGAGTGACTTTGTTGAGGAGACGATAGTCCACGCAGAAACGCCAGGTGCCATCTTTCTTGCTTACCAGGACCACTGGGGCTGCCCAGGGGCCTGTGGAGGGCTCGATAATGCCAGCTTCCAGCATCTCCTTGATTTTTTCTTCCGCCCCAAGCCGCTTGGCTAGCGGCAGGCGTCGGGGACGGAGGCGGATTGGGCGTGTACCGGCAGTGTCAATGTTATGCTGCACCAAGCAGGTGCGCGTACAGTCCTCATCTCTAGCTGCAAAGATATCGGAAAACAGGTCCAGTACTTCCCGTAGTTGGCATCTCTGATCCTCCTCTAGGCCCTCGCAGCTCCGGTGGTAGAGGTCGTCGATGGCCTCCCTGGTTTCAGCGGATGGAGATTAAGCTGGTGGGGGGGCGGTGTTCTCTCGAGGCCAAAGGTTCTTACAGGTGCAGAAAAGTCGCTGTCCCTCCTCACCCGTGGTGTGCAGTGTGATGGTCTCAGGGCCCAGGCGAAGTGTAGCTCTGGATATATCCACCACGGCTCCCCATTTGGTCAGCATGTCTAGCCCAATGATGCAGGGGTCCTGTATTCTGGCTAACCAAAACTTGTGGTCCACCATGTGGCCAGCAGCAGTCACTTTGAGGGACTTTTGTCCCAACATCTTAGTACGTGCCCCAGTGACAGTGGCGATGTGGCGCTTGGTAGGAGTCCAGCCCACTGGGCTCGGCAGCTCAGTCCCAGGTAGTGTCCCTGGCCGGAGGAGGGAGATGGTGGACCCTGCACCAGGTGCCATCAATGTCACAGTCCATATATAGTCCAACGGCCCGGCCCAGACGGCCGATTCGTAATCCAGCTTTGGTGGGGAAGGAGGGGGTTGTTCTGGATGGCAGTTCTCCCATTGTTCCACCCCCTCTTAGTTTGACGTTGGTTGAGGAGCTGGGCTCCGTGGCGCTGGGGCTGGGCAGTAGCGTGCGATGTGGCCTGGTTCTCCACACCGTTAACACCCTTCCGTCGAGCGATCGGCAGTCCTCCTGGGTCCCCGACGCGGCCGTTGTGGGGGTGCAGCGGTGACTTGACAGGTCACTTCTTTGCTGTCACTGTCTTGGAGGTCTGCTTGGCGGGTTTGGTGCCTCACGTTGGTGGGGCGGGCCCTTGTGCCCAGCACGTGTTCCACACGTTCGGCTTCGCTCAGTGCCTCGGCCAAGGTCTTTGGTGCGCACAGGCGAATGTGCTCTCGTAGTCGCTCCGGCTGGAGCCCCCTGGTGAATGCTTGGAGGGCAAGTTCCTCCTGGGACGCAGGGTCAAAGGTGGAGTATCCTTGCCGTGCGTGAAGGCGGAGATCCGCTGTGAAAGCCCCCAGGCTCTCTCCCTCTCTCCTCCGACGGTTGACCAGCTTGTCCCGGGCGTCATCAGCGTAGTCGCGTCGCCCAAAGCGGTGTCGTAGCGCCCTCTCAATGGCCCACCAGTCAAAATGTTCTTGTGGCTGGAGATCAACAAGGATCTGCAGTGCTTTCCCTTCCAGGGCAAAAGCTACTTGCACTGCTGTTTCCTCAGCTGACCAGCCATTGAACTGTGCGGCCAGCCTGACTTGTATCAGGTAAGTCTCTGGTGGTGTCTCTCCATTGTAGCGTGGGAGCTTCATTGTGCCACGCCGGGGGGCTGCTGACATCATCGGGGTCAGGGAGTCACCAATTGCCGCTGGTTGAAGGGACGGCGAGGCGGCCATGTGTTCCACCCCCGCCGCCGGCGCCTTTTTGAAGGCACCGTCTGACGCGGCCGGGGCCTGTGGAAGCACAGCGGCGGTGGGGCCCGGCGAGGCCGTTGGGAGCAGTCTGGTGGTGGGACCCGGTAACGCCCGCGCCGTCGCCGCAAGTCTGCCGGCGGCAGAGTCCGGCATCGCCCACGCCGTCGCTGCAAGACCGCCGGCAATTCCCCACTGGGGGCGGTCTTTGGCTGCCAGCCGGGGTTCGCTGGCTCCATCAGCTCTTCTCTCTGATGCTGGCTTGCCGTTTATTTTCCTCGGCCGGTCTCCTTCGATGGCATGTAGCCGAGTGATGAGTTCCTCAATTTCTTCCATCATAACTTCCATCTTGCTTTATCCCACTTCTGACACCAATGTGGCGAGCTATGTCTAGCGAGCAAGACGCGGAGAGATGAGCTCTTAATTCACAAGTACTTTTTATTATGGCACCGTCACGATCAAAAACAACTTAACAACACTTATTAACCAGAGAGGCAGAGGGTCGCGCGCTCAACCGTCCGTTGAGCAATGATGCTCTCTGACTCATCCCCATGACAACATGAGACACCTCAGCTAGCCCCAGGCCACCTCCAGAGGAGAAACCTAGCCATGGATATCCTACCTGGAGCTCCCACCTCACCGCTGTGGAGTTCTTACAGAGACCCCTCCTTCTATCCCGATATCCGAGGGATCCAGGAAGAGAATGCGAAGCTGCTACGATCCCAGCAGGAATTTCAGGCTACATTAAAGGAAATGTATGAAGCCCGAAAGGAGATAAAAGAGCTAATAGGTGTAGCCCGCTCATTGAGGGAGGATATGGAACGGCCTCCTGGCTCAGCCTCAAGTCACAGCAGCTACAGACCTCTAGGAGCCAGTGCTGCAACATCCCAGCCCAACCCTGTTTCACTACAGCCTGTGGAAAAGGCTGAGGAGGATTGGCCTGCTCCCCCACCCTGGCCTGAACCTGAGAGTGACCTGCCTACAGGTATGAGTGGTCTCAACTTGGGGCAACGAGACACACACCCCAACCACCCTCCTTACAGTTCTCCAGATCAAGCCCAGTCACCCTATAAGCACCCTACGTTCACCTCACCACATTACCAGTTCACCCATCCTACCCCTTATGACCAGGCCCTGCCTCATCCCCTGGTGCAGCCCTCTCAGTCACCCTTTCACCCTGCTCCTGTCTACATGGGCTTAAGACCCACCGCACTGCCACAAGCAGCACCTCCCCCAACAGCCACCATGGCGACGCCCAGTTCTCTCCCCACGAACCACCCTGTACAGGCTCCTGTGTCAGAACGAGTGTATCGAGGTCCTAAACCTACAATCTCCAAGCTCATTCAGCCAGACCCCAGTGAGTTTGCCAGACTTCGCCTTGCCTTGGAGAATCTGCTCCCACCAGACTCTACCGAACTCTTCAGGTACCAGATCCTTGTGGATCACTTGAAGTTGGAAGATGCCAAGCTAATAGCTGATGCTTACCTCAATTCTCCTACCCCCTATACTGACACAATGAGAGCTCTGTATGACAGATTTGGCCAGCCTCACCAACTAGCTTTAAAGAAGATAGCTAATGTCCTAGAAGCCCCTGAAATCAGACGTGGTGACTCTGTAGCATTTCAGAGGTTCTCTCTTCAGATTCAATCCTTAGTGGGTCTACTCAAGACCTTAGGCCCGGAGGGAGAGATTGAACTTAATTGTGGCTCCCATGTAGCTCGTCTTCTGACCAAGCTGCCAGCAGAACAGAGAGCTGACTTCCGTCGCCATCAGTTCAAGCAGCCTGGGACCTCGCACACCCTGCACGATCTGTCAGAATGGCTCAGCTACGAGTCCTGGTGCATGAGCTTTGACAGCCAAATCAGTGCAAGAACCAATAAGGAGAGACAACCTACCAGGCCTGATCTTCGCTCTGGGAAACGCATGGTGACGGTCTCATCCTACACGGTCTTGGGGCGCCGGCTGAGGACGTCTTTACGTCCAATCCTGTGAAGAAGATACCGCCAAGAAAAGCCTACTGTGCATACTGTCAGAGTGGTGAACATTACCTCAGTCAGTGCAGTGAGGCCGCCAAACTCTCTAAAGAGCAGCTCAAGGAGTGGATTCAAGTTAACAAGTGGTGCTGGCGCTGTGCATGGAACCATCAAGTCGCTCAGTGCACACTGAAGAAACCCTGCAGCATCTGTCAAGGGAAACACCTCCTAGCCCTTCATAAGATAAACCTGAGGCCCAAGAGAGGCAATAAGGAGAATGCAATGAAGGAAGAGAGCTGCCTGACTAGCTCTGCCTCTGACTCCCTCTACCTAGACCGACCCGGAGTCAGCAATCGGGTCATGTTGAAGGTCGTCCCGGTGCTCCTCCATCACGAAGGGCGTAGGCTCAGCACCTTCGCTCTGCTGGACGATGGTTCAGAGCGGTCCATGCTGTTACCAGCTGCAGCCAAAGCACTGGGAATAAAGGGGGCCGGTCCGGCAGGACATCCAGGTGCTCCATGGACATAAGATATCCTTCCACGTTTCTCCAGTTGCAAACCCTAAGGTCAGGTATAAGATCGATGGTGCCTTCACAGCTAGTCGCCTCAGCTTAGCTCAACATACTTACCCGATAGAGCAACTTCGGAGGAAGTATAAACACCTCAGCGGCCTTCCCATACCTGCCTTGACGGATGCCAAGCCATCGATCCTCCTCGGCTCTGATCAGTCACATCTTATAACACCTGTAGAACCAGTCAGACTCGGACCACCTGGTGGCCCTGCAGCAGTCCACACCCGGTTGGGATGGACCCTCCAAGGTCCTGTCCGTTCCATGGGGTGGCCAGCTGATTCCGTGCAGTGTCTCTTTACATCCCTCCCACCACAGATGGATGAGCTGTATCGCCATGCTGAGAAGCTCTGGCAGATGGACACTGTACCTCACCGACCAGAGAGAGAAGTGACTCGGTCAAAACAGGACGTACAAGCAGTTGTATTGCTGGACACCAAGATAGTCCGCATCAAGGTTGACGGAGTGAGGAGGTATGCTACACCATTGCTACATCATGCACCCATGCCCCCATTGCAGGCACCCAAGGAGTCAGTCATGGCTCTTCTGCGAAGCACAGAGCGACGACTCCTGAAAGATCCTGAGCGAGCAGTGATCTACCGAGCAAAAATGCAGAAGCTCATTGAAGCAGGTGCTGTTCAGGAAGTCACCCAAGAGAAACCACTTGAAGAATGTTGGTACATTCCTCATCACCTAGTCGCTCACAATGGAAAGGATCGGCTCGTCTTTAACTGCTCTCATTAATACCTTGGGCAAACTCTAAACCAGTACTTACTGCCTGGCCCCACCCTTGGAGCTTCCTTGGTGGGTGTCTTACTGAGGTTCCGGGAGCATCCCATCGCAGTAAGTGGAGACATCAAGGGGATGTTTCATCAAGTCCGTCTTCTTCCGGAAGATCGCCCTCTACTGAGGTTCCTGTGGCGTGACCTGAAAGTGGGTGAGGGCCCAAGAGTATTTGAGTGGCAAGTCCTGCCCTTCGGTACAACCTGTAGCCCCTGTTGTGCTACGTATGCACTGCAGCGCCATGTTACCGATCATTGTCAGCCTGAAGACATCATGAGGTTCTCTGTCAACCATTGCTTCTATGTCGATAACTGCCTACAGAGTGTGCGTACTCCAGAAGAAGCCAAGCAGCTGGTGGATCGCCTTAGAGATCTTCTGTCTTCAGCCGGCTTAGACCTCCGACAGTGGGCCTGCAATAAGCCAAGTGTCCTGGATCACCTGCCACAAGAGGCCCGATCTCAGAGCCTAGACCTGTGGTTGGCACAAGACAAGACCAATCCGCAAGAGTCGACCCTGGGTCTCAGTTGGAACTGGGAGAGAGACTCCCTGAGCTACAAGCACAGGCCAGTGTCCTATGATGCTCCGACCCTAAGGAACATCTACAAGGTCCTAGCTTCCCAATACGACCCTTTGGGTTACCTCCTACCTTTCTCCACCAGGGCAAAGCTCATCATCCGACAACTGTGTGATAAGCAGCGCGGCTGGGATGACCCGAACTTACCGGCCACTCTGCTCCGAGCCTGGTCCAACTGGGAGGATGAGCTTCAGTTCTTACCTCTCCTTACCTTTCCTCGAGCATATGTGCCCACAGACCTTCACCTCGAGGCTGTCACTCAGGAAGTGCACGTCTTCGCTGATGCTTCGGAACAGGCTTACGGAGCCGTGGCCTACCTGAGGACAGCGACCAAAGAGGGCCGGATTCACCTTTCCTTCATCCTAGCTCATTCCAGAGTTGCCCCCAAACGTGTGCATTCCATCCCACGCTTAGAACTGTGCGCCGCTCTGGTAGCAGCACAACTAGCCAGTCTCCTCATCAAGGAACTCACCTTGGAAGTGGCTCACACCACTCTGTGGTCTGACTCTACCACGGTGCTTACCTGGCTCCATTCCCAGTCCTGCCGCTTCAAGGTGTTTGTCGGGGCAAGAGTGGCCGAGATACAGGAGCTGACGGAGGCTTGCACCTGGCGCTATGTGGACACGGACCAAAATCCGGCAGATGACCTAACAAGAGGTAAAACTCTGCAAGAGCTTAAGGATCCAAACAGATGGTCCCAGGGACCTCCCTTCCTACTGCGAAGCCCAGACAGCTGGCCAGAACGGCCCAACGCTGAACCTCCAGGGGATCAAGCAGAGCTCCGAAAGACTGCCTTTTGCGGAGCTACAGTCACCTCACCTACTGACTGTGGCCCAGGTGATAAAATATACAGTTCCTGGCAAGAACTCCTGGACGACACGGTCAAAGAGTTACGGGGAGCGACTCTCTCTAGTACCCCACCCACAGCTGAGGACTATCAGCGAGCAGAAACCGAGATTCTGCTGAGATCTCAGAAGCAGTCCTTTCCTGAGGACTACCAGCTCCTGGCTGGCGGGAAACCAGTGTCACCATCAAGTCGCCTACGCACCTTAGCACCGATCCTCGATTCAACCTCTGGCCTAATAAGAGTTGGTGGTCGGCTCAGACGGTTGGAGGAGCTTGACGTTCCCCTACATCCTGTTGTCCTTGATGCCACTCATCCAGTGACACACCTTCTTGTCCAGAAGTATGACAGTGATCTGCATCACCCAGGTCCCGAACGAGTTTTTTCAGAGCTGCGGAGATCATTCTGGATCATCAGAGGACGAGAGGCAGTCCGTAAGCATCAACGAGCCTGCGCTGAGTGTCAACGTTGGAGGGGCCAGCCTTCTATTCCAAGGATGGCTGACCTTCCAGAGGCTCGCCTTAGATTGTACAAACCCCCTTTTTACTCCACTGGCATGGATTGTTTTGGGCCCATGATGGTGACAGTAGGCAGACGTCAGGAGAAACGCTGGGGCATCATCTTTAAGTGTTTAACGACCAGAGCCGTGCATCTGGATCTCCTCAGGAACATGGATTCTGACGCCTATTTGATGGCATTGAGGCAGTTCATCGCCCGAAGAGGGACTACTGCTGAACTGTGGTCAGACCAAGGGACCAATTTCAAAGGAGCCGAACGTGAACTCAGGGAAGCCTTCGAGAACATGGTTCCAGTATTGCAGCAGCGGCTTGCCCGTGAGAAGATCAAGTTCAACTTTAACCCTCCTGCTGCTCCCCATTTCGGAGGAGTACGGGAGCGCGAAGTTCGGTCAGTCAAGTCAGCATGGATCCGACATTCTCAGATCCTGGCAGACCAATTCTGGTCCAGGTTTATAAGAGAATACCTACCAGGTCTCCAGACGAGACAGAAATGGCAGTCCTCTCCTCCGGATCTGCAAGACGAGGCAGTCATCATGTTGGTGGAGCCACAGCTACCACGGGCCCAGTGGCCAGTCGGGCGTGTGGTCAAGGTCCATCGCAGTGATGATGGTTGTGTCAGGTCAGCTGACGTCAATATTAAAGGACATATCTTTACACGGCCAGTAGCTCGGTTAGTGATGTTACCAGCTCTCCCACCTGGAGAGGAAGATCCTCCTCCGACCTCTAGACCCTCTAAGACTGACTGAGCCTTTATTTGATGCAAATGTGCCAGGCACCTTTGGGGGCGGCTGTGTTAAAGGCTTTTATTTTGAAGGTGTGTTTAGGGGAAGTGGTGCAATCACCCCCAGTGGAGTAGTCAGCTGTACAGCCAAACCTTTCCTCCCTTCTGCCTTGTTCACCTTGACACACCTGTGGGGACTTTCATATAGTATATTTCGCCTTTAACTTTAAAAAGGTTGTTTTTTGTTAGGAGCGTGTTTTATTGTGCTACTCCAAGTGTTAAGTGGATGCACAAAGTAAGTACCGTTTCTATATTGTGTTTATTATAACGCACCTCGCTAATTCTCAGGTGGGGGTTTTCACCGATAGGTAACGGAGGTCCTTTGTTTAATATTGTTTATGGATATAATGTGAATGCCAATGTTTGGGAGTGTTTTGGGTGTCCAGTGAACTAGCCGTTGTTACGTTGATTTAGTTCTGGTGGTTAATTGATCAGCAGAGGACCGGCATGTGCGTCATGTGCCATGGTTATTTAATACCTGGTTTAGCCAGTAGATAGAGCTATTGGACCAGTTAACATATTATTGTAGTTAATATGTATTTCTGTTGGTTTATTTATGTCATTGTTATGATTACACATGTCCAGGATATTTGTGTATATATTTGCCGCTTATGTAAGCACATTTATTATTATGGAGATGAGGGTGTATAATATGATTTGTTATTATTTCCAGAACTGTGACAACACTGAGTGGTCAATAAAATCACCTCAGATCTCAGATCTGCCGGCAAAGAAAGAATCTCCTGTCCTTATTCCTGTGTCCTGACCGACACCGCATCTTGTCTGCTGTATAACCCTAAAACGAGCTAGCATTAATCCTTACCTCAACAACAGCCGCCATTGTTTTCAATCATTTACTTCGCTGCGTCACGTGACTCACGTCCGCTTCACGTCCACCACGGAAACTGTAGTCCTGGGTTATGCACGTGAAGTAACGAGTAACAAGCCTGTTTAAATCGCAGTAACGATAACGCGTTACTGATTTTGACAAAGTAATTAGTTACAGTGCTCGTTACCGCAAAAGTAACGTCGTTACTGTAACGCATTACTTGACAAATGTGTTTTATATCTTCTCAGTCTGGGGTCTGTTGAACACAGATGCACAAACTGTGTATGCCCTCTACTGGTCATCTGGTGAAATTGCGGCCGGTGTTCTGACAATCTGAGACCGAGGTAAAATGAGTATCATCCGATATCCTCTCCCTTATGTGGACCCTATATAATCTTTATAATCGTCTTAGGGGAAAATATAGCGGTTGTATATCCTGCTATACCACCAATTAAGGCTTCTACCATTTTCTGAGGAAGACCTTGAATTACTTGATGCCGCTATGGATAGAGGGATGGGATAATGAATAATGATTGATGTAAACATTGACTTAAGTGAGGCAGAAGCCAAAATCTAATGAAGAGAAATAATAAAAGGAAATGGCGTTAGGAAGTTAAGGGACGACATTTGTACAACATCCAAAAGGAGGTTGGAAAGACAAGGATTGTAGGGCGGTGCAAGGATGAGAATGGGGCATACATAATTAAATAGCACTTCAAAGAGTTGTGATCATTGTCAGCTGACAGAAACAGTGGAAGGTTGTTGTAATGTTAAAGATATAGCGAACAAAGATATTAAAGAAAGCGAAGTGAACGGACCCCATTCACTGCTCTTCGTGGTTTACTAAATATTTATTTTAAACTCGTACAAATGTGTTTGAAAGAAATATTTGGTAAACCATCAGGGGATGAGTGCTTTAATTTAGTTTTTCAGTTTCTAATAAAATGGATATATAGAATGTACGTTATAGATAGTTTGGTTTATTTGTTTTGGTGTGTTTTGTTTTCTTAGAAGTAGGATCCCTGATTCATACTCCAGTTCAGACGGTGGCGACAAAGCACTGAAAGGTTGGTTGGCAGCAGCCGAAGAAGAAGAAGGCGCGTAAAACGAGAACTCCTAACCAACTCTCGCGTTACTCTGCATTACTAGTATAAATACCGACGCCACCATTTTTCTGTCTTTCCTTTGTCCCCTTAGCGGTGAAGGTGCAACAGTAATCGGTCGTCCCGAATCTGGGTTCATCCGACACCATCACCAACCAGGCTGAACAGAGCACTACTACTACATCAGCAACATGCCTCCCAAATTCGACCCCAGCGAAATTAAAGTTGGTATGTGTAAAGTCTCTGATATAAACTGTTTCAGAGTCAAGATGGAGCCAATGTCCGTCCGGTTCGTCTATGACGCCTCATCTATGAGGTGGGCAAAAGAAATGGTAAATATAGGGAACAGGTTTCACTAATGCAGCCGACTATTTTGTATTTTGGCCTTGAATAATGTCGTACTGCGTTGGCTCGAGGTTCCGGTCTCCGAAAAGGCCTACTGGGACTACTACGCCACCACGTGTGCTGTAGTAGTAGTCCCTGGTAGTCCCAGTCACTCGTTAGTGTAGCAGCCAGGATGTGAGTACTTGGCTGCTGTTGCTAACATTTACCACCAAAACCTGAGTAAAGCTATATGCTCGCAAGTGTTTGATTTGTTTAAATGTATTGGGGAGTGTGTGTGTGTATACTTGCTGCAGAGTTGTGGGCATCAGTACTTCATGCATCGAGTTGAGCTCTGGATTGCGTCAGAAACAGCAGCGTGGTATAGTTGTTATATCACCTCTAGATGTTAAATCACGTCTAGATATTATGCTCAAATGTCCAGTACTGGTCCGAGTATTACCGGAATGCCGAACATGAGAAATTTAATGCATTCCCACGTGGCTGGCCTAGTGTGATTTTATATTATATTTGTAGCGTCAAACGGTAGGGAAGCCATGTGTGTACCGTTATAAGTGATGATAATATAAAGGTTGGTGGTAGCCTTTCTTACTGTGAAAAAAAAAACCTGACAATGTTGGGCTCTCGTTTTCAGTGTACATGAGATGCACTGGAGGAGAAGTTGGTGCCACCTCAGCCCTGGCTCCGAAGATCGGACCTCTGGGTCTGGTAAGTTTCTGTTCTTGCTCTGGTTTTGGCCAGCCTCCCGCCACTATGCCTGTCTGTTAGTGACTGAGTATAATCCAGTGGAGGCTAAGATGGACCCAGCTCTAGGAAGCAGTGCTGCCCAGTATAGTGGGCACCCCTGTGCCGAAAGGCCTGGTACATGTTTGTAATTAATAGAAAATAGGTACAAATTACTCTAAATCAAGTATTGGTTGATTAGAGACATCTGTAGTACATGGTGATGTGTTTAACTTTACACGTCTCAATGAAATGATGGCTGTAGTTAATTCGGACTAATTTTCTGTCCCTTCAGTCCCCCAAGAAAGTTGGTGATGACATCGCCAAGGCCACTGGAGACTGGAAGGGCCTGAGGATCACAGTGAAGCTGACCATCCAGAACAGACAGGCTGCGGTATGTAGTGATGTCTTTACTGAACCACCCTCTGTTGTCCTTGCCCAGTCTGTCACTACTTGGATTGTTTTTGGGCCCTCAATTATGCGATCCAAGTTAAATGTTTGCTATTGGAACGATTGTGCTGCTGATTGTAATCAGGCCTGTAAACTGAAGATTTTTACACCTGCAATATGGACTGTATACAATGTGTATAAATGTTTCCTTTAACATGTCCATCTAGGTTGAGGTTGTGCCCTCTGCATCTGCCCTGATCATCAAGGCTCTGAAGGAGCCCCCACGTGACCGGAAGAAGGTCAAGAACAGTAAGTCTTCCTAATGTTTTAACTTGACCATCTCTGCATGGTCATGACGATGAACTGCTCATGATTTAGTTTTTTTTTTTTTTTGATGGGTAGAAAAACATGCAGCCTCCTGCCACTATGCCTGTCTGTTAGTGACTGAGTATAATCCAGTGGAGGCTAAGATGGACCCAGCTCTAGGAAGCAGTGCTGCCCAGTATAGTGGGCACCCCTGTGCCGAAAGGCCTGGTACAAATGTCCCGCAACTTCTTAATGCTGAAGTAGTGAGTTTTGTATTGAAATAAATTGGTGGGCAACAATTGACTTGGGACTATAGTGTAATCTTCACTTCTGTTTTGTTTCTAGTCAAGCACAGTGGGACCCTGCCGTTTGATGAGATTGTGAACATTGCCCGCGTCATGAGGCATCGCTCTATTGCCAGGGAACTTTCTGGTGAGTTGTATGAAAACAAATCATGCCTACAAAATGGATTTTACAATTATTTGGACCCCTTGATGGCTAGCCTCCCGCCACTATGCCCGTCTGTTAGTGACTGAGTATAATCCAGTGGAGGCTAAGATTGACCCAGCTCTAGGAAGCAGGGCTGCCCATACAAATGGGCAATTCTGTGCCGAAAGACCTGGAACAAGTTTTATTGGTAGACTTGAAGCTTCACCCCAATTACCTGGAATGAAAAACAATGAGCACAATTCATTTTATTTGATATTACATCAGCTTACTTGTAATTCTGCTAATGCATTTATCAGATGTATAAAACATTTAGATGAAATCCTAATGTGCTTTTTCTTTTCTTCAGGCACTGTCAAGGAGATCCTGGGTA
>JAOPHQ010003980.1:0-25000 GCA_030340625.1 Merluccius polli
AATTAAATATAAACCCAATACTTATTACATTTAAATATAAATTCATCGCCGCTTGGTGTCGCCATTATTCTTTTCCCGCCTCTGAACAGCGGCGCGCAAAGGATTTTGGGATATGCGAGGCTATGGCGTCAGATTAGTGCCAAAATGCACTCGCGTGATAAAACATGCAGTCGGGCGTATATATTATTTCACACGCGTAGTTATTAACTGCGAGCGCGCAAATTCTCTCTGCGCGCTCGCGCACACTCAGAGCGCTTCTCCCCGAGAGAGGAAATTGAGAGCGAGCGAGTAAATCGGGGACTCGAGAGCATTTCGTCGTTGCTCTCACATCGGACAGCCTCTCGCAGCTCACGTTCTGCTCGCTCGAAAGGAATAGTTTTGGCACTTTGGGGGAGGGAACCCAGGCAGGGCGGGCTCTCCTGTGATTGGCCGTTTCTGAGGAGCGATATTTGATTGACAGCCTTACTTTCTCTCATGGATGGAAGTCTGCTGGTGAACTCAGTGGTCTGAACGAGACAACGGCGTCAGGGCGGAGGTACCTTCAGGTAAGAAGGTACCTCTACGGGCCCTTGTGATGAACGAAAACTATGGCGTGTGTGAAATGTCATCTATGTTTCTGAGAATTGTGTTAGTGTAACTAATAATCAACATTAGTTAGAACGTTATTACTTAGTCCGTAACGTTAACCATGGGTAAAGCTAGCCAATAGCTAGTTCATCACAAATGCCCGAATTCAGCCAAGGCTTTCTTACCTGAAGGTACCTCCGCCCTGACGCCGTTGTCTCGTTCAGACCTCTGACCTCTGACCAGCAGACTTCCATCCATGAGAGAAAGCAAGGCTGTCAATCAAATATCGCTCCTCAGAAACGGCCAATCACAGGAGAGCCCGCCCTGCCTGGGTTCCCTCCCCCAAAGTGCCAAAACTATTCCTTTCGAGCGAGCAGAACGTGAGCTGCGAGAGGCTGTCCGATGTGAGAGCAACGACGAAATGCTCTCGAGTCCCCGATTTACTCGCTCGCTCTCAATTTCCTCTCTCGGGGAGAAGCGCTCTGAGTGTGCGCGAGCGCGCAGAGAGAATTTGCGCGCTCGCAGTTAATAACTACGCGTGTGAAATAATATAATACGCCCGACTGCATGTTTTATCACGCGAGTGCATTTTGGCACTAATCTGACGCCATACGAGGCCGCGAAGGATACATGCGATGCGTCCTCCAAAAGAGGGAAAAGAAGTGCGCATTTGAAGTACGCATTCGAAGGAGTCTGCGAATTGGGACAGCCTTCGCGCAGCGTTGTGACGTAAGCGCCCTTCGAATGCGTACTTCGGAGCATGCATCCCGTGAATTGGGACACAGCTCTAATGACGACAGAAATGCGACGGTTCTGTGTTAGAGGTAAACAACGGCTGCTGCTGCTGGCGAACGGCTGTCTTTCCACTCGGCTTTGGCCGCGACTCTTCAAGACTTGAAGTTAACATTTTATTTGAGAAAAGAACAAAGAACGGCACTGAAGTCTTTCCTCGAAAATAAATATGTATTCGGAGTTTTGATTAATTACGTAGTCAGAGCGACGGCTCTGACTACGTCACCTTCTTCGTTGCTCTGATTGGTTGTAGCGCTATCCTATTGCGTGCAGAGGGAACTTGAAAGACAACCGTTTATCCCGCCCACACTGCCAATGGAGCTGCGCCAGACCTTACATCTTTCTGATGTGGGTCTGGCTTGCCAGGCTAGGTTTCAGCATCTTCAGCGGACAAGCACACACATTCTCTTTCTCTTTTCTCGCAAATACTTTCACTTTGCAGTCTCTCAATTCTCTCCACCCCCATCTCTCTCTCTCTCTTTCACAACTCCTCTTTTCTTTGCTACTCCTCTCTCTCTCCATTGTGCATGGAAAACGTAAAGTAATACTCATTAATGAATGATGTGAAGAGGTTGTTTTACATGGGTCCCTTTACAACAACCCGTAGAGCAGCAGGTTACAGGATTGTTCAGTGACTAAGTTGATATTAAGCCTACGACTGAATTAATTGTGGTTTAACTGGCTATTACATTAATCATTATATAATTATGTATAATTGTATTATGATAATTATTTTGTATAATGCCAAATATTAGGTCCTACTTGTAGAATATAATGTAAGCTACTCTTATTAATATTAATTAATAACTTATTAATAACTATTAAATTCTGTTTTTTTTTAATCAAATACATTGTGGTAGTCCTATGTATTAAATATAATATGTTAATCATAGTGTGTTGTATGTAGCTTATGATTATTTTTCAAGAGCTAAAAACCATTTGACTTCAAAAACTACAACATCCATAACAACTGAGATTTTGACTCCTCTCCTCTGATTGGTGAACCCGGGAACCAATCCCTGGTGAGAGACGTGTCCTCAGCATCCGGACTATCGTTCATCATGGCGACTGGTTTCACTAAAACAGCCGTTAACCTGCCGGTTATGTCTGTTTTCCTCATCCTGCTGCTGTGCGTGTTCCCCGGGGGAGGACAGAAGAAGAAGGAGGTAACGTTAAGCTCGTTATGTGTTTTAAACATGGATATTGTTGAGCTAGAGGCAGGTATTAGCGTGCTACGTTGCAGTGTCTGCCCCAGTTGAGATGACGCTTCCGGATGCAGAATAGCATCTTGTGTATTGTTGAGTCCTGCTGCATTACCATTGTCTTATTTTACTCCATGTTGTTATGAAAACGAGTAGATATGAGGAGCAGACTAGGTCAAAAGCATCGGAAACTTCAAAGTGTTACTCTTTATCAAGGAGGTGGGGGCGATGCATAGTGGTGACCCTGCCTGTGATTTTATGTTACACCTGTGCTAACATCAAGGTGTTTGCTTGTGATGGTAGATGCCTGTTTCCTTCTACATTAGACTAACTACATTCATAAAGTTACCTATGCCCCGATATACTGAAACTAAAACATAACAGTTTGGGGATACTTTTAGGCCTCTTACTAATAGATACAAATAGTTATAAAAATCGTCAATAAATGTGTGTTGAGGAGATACTTGACACTCCATGTCAGACTGCTTTAATTTGCTTTATGCTACAAAAGGTACTAACAGCACGTTGTTACTTTGTAACAGCCTTTTATCAATAGGAAAGATAAGAGATTTAAATGGATAATCAAACAATACAGATATTTAATTAATCTTTAAAATGTGTGCTATGTTAATGTTCATCATTCATAAAAACAACTGACATGACCTAGGCGCTATAATGACCATTGTAAAGAACATTTAAACTGGCATGGAGTGCATAGTCTATTGTGTCTGTTGTCTCTTCCTTTCTTCTCCTGGGCTCGGCTATTGCTGTGTTTTTAAAGACAAGACAGGGGATTAGTACATTGACTACACGTGCCCCTAACCTTGCCCTCGTCTTCTAATCACATCCTCAACCACCCGCACCTCCACAACTTTATTGAGGTTTTAATGAATAACTGCCAGGGGACATTGTATAGCCTGAATATTATGCAAATGCTGCTGTTTAGCTGCTGTTGGCTGCTTAAAAGTCACATTGTCCTTTCATTGCTGCCTCTGAATTGATCACAATATAATTGGAAGAATACACTACTGACATCAACTTGCCAACAAATCTTTCTGACCAATAATACACTTGGAACCACATTCACACTTTTCAGCACTTTGGTGAATATTATGTCTGTTTTAGCGTGGTTTTGTTTGATTGTTTAAATCAACTTGGTTAGCAGCCAGGTTCTTGCATTAGCCTAGAAATCGATTTACTCAATGCGTTATTTTTTAATTGTAAAACAACATCCTTCCTCCTTGGTTTTGTAATATGATGCATAGGGCTGCCCAATTAATTGCATATTAATCGAGAGGTTGGCCTCTGCAATTAGCTAATCGTGAAAGGTTGCAATGAATGCATAAAAATGTATATTAAAAAAAGAATACTTCTGATTTCATATGCCTGTTACATTCAAATCTAATTACAAACTGGGTAATAGGTCTTATCGAATCACAGGCGTCACCCTAAAGCAGCGTTTCTCAAAGTGTGGGGCGCGCCCCACTAGGGGCGCGGAGGTACTGCAGGTGGGGCGCATGGAATCAGATTTTATTTATTTTTTTTGGTCATTCCTTTCTGTTTTGCCGATAAAGCTCACTCAATTAAAACACCCACTCACAATGGATTCTGTAATTGTCGTAAACATGTTAAAAGAACATATAGGAAACCAGACAAAAAATGACGTTACGATTGCGCGCAGAAAAAAGGTTGAGAACCACTGCAATATGGGACAAGTGGGGCACGGAAAATCCCCTTCTTCTGAGGTGGGGAATGACAGAAAAAGTTTGAGAAACACTGCCCTAAAGGGTGCTGGTCTCTTGTGTGTCTGAGGAAACACTACCGCTTAATAAATGACACTTGTGTGTGACATGGTGGCCAGGCTGGCAAATTGAATTGACAAGCTGTTATTTGCAATCACAATATCGGTCAAAATAATCGCAATTACAATTGTCGTAGTCATAATCGTGCAGCCCTATATGACTCTAGTAAAATAGGGCATTATGGCAGGGCTAAGCCCTACTATGGGAGCTAGGCTATGTGTTGTGGTCCTTCAGTAATAATGGTACAATTGTTTTACAGTTGTTTAGTGTTTACCTGCTCAGCTGAGTAACACAATAACATTAAATTGTCTGCTGTTAGACCAAGTGAGCTCCACTAGGGTAAAAAGTCAATTTCCGTATCATGTTTCTTTAAATGCATGCTATATATATATATTTTAATGATTTGTCAACAATCAGAAAGTGGCATGTCATGCTGAGGCTCAGTAGCACCTTAAGTCCATTTGGTAGCCAGCACATTCTGACCTTTCTGCTTCGTATTTAATGGCTGATTTAAAATCCATATTGCCGTGGAGATGATTCAGCAGCCCAAAGATTGACTTCATCATGCTCTCTATTATCACTTACACAGCACACTGCGTTATCAGGACACTCTCAGTGCAAAACCCTTTCAGTATTTTAGTGTTCAAGAATATTCCACTTTTTCCTCAATCAATTGAATTGATCTCCGCCGCCATAAGGACTCCGGCGTAAAGGCCACATCTATCTAACATCTAGTTTGACACACCTACTTAATGGATGGCTAAAACCACAAGCTTTTGTGTGAACAGAAACTCTCAAAAATACCATTCATGTCTATGGTCCTGTTTACACAAAATACATCTCTAGATTCTACAACCATTTATGAATCTCGATTGTACCTAGATTCAGAAACTCATCTGTTTACATGAAGGGCACAACACACCCGATGTAGCAGTTTATGAGAGATCCCTGCTCACACAGATTGCAGGTTAACACAATCACGGAGACGTGTGATCGTGATACAAATTGACATTACTTTGAAGAATGTCACAAATCATGTTTAATCATAGGATGGCAAAGGCTAGAAATTGTTGAATCGTGTGTAGTTTCTTCACTATTATAGCTTTGCTTTTAATGCTTTGTTCAGTGATAAGTCACTTTGGACACAGAAAACATCCTCCAAATGCATAAAGGTGCCCGACGGGGTATTGATGTGTATGGCTAGAGCTTTTTTGTGATTCAGATGATGAGTACAATGGCTGTTTGTAGGCACCGCAAGTTTCCCTCCACTCTCTAGGTGGGACCACACTAAGGAGTTTCAGTGCAAAGACTTTGTCTCTTTTTGGAATGGGATCATTGTGCCCCGGTAACATTAGGCTTTTGAGTGTTCAGAGTCCAGATTGTGTGGGTTGGGTCACAACTAGCCCTTGCAAGATTCCTCCATCATGATGTATTCCATGCCAGCTGATGTGGATGGATAGCTCTAGGTTGTAATGCCTGGGCTGCATATTGGCTAGCAAGCAGCACCGGAGAGAGGGCGCCCACACACACACACACACACACACACACACACACACACACACACACACACACACACACACACACACACACACACACACACACACACACACACACACACACAGGCCATGGCAGAGATATTGGGTGGTTATAATGTGAGGAATGGGCTCTCCCTGTCTCATGCCTCAGGCTATGGCTGAGCAGATGAGGATGGAGTCCTTATTTAGCTAGAAATGAACAAAATGGTGAAGCAGCATTTTGTATTCCAGTCCCTTATCTAGTCCCTCTGCCTGTCTGTCTGTCTGTCTGTCGGTATTTCCCCGTTATTTCAAATATCGGTTTGAATGCATGTGTGATTAAGCCATTGACCTTTTTTATTGTTTTATTTTCTGTACCTGGAGGGAGGAATTTGTGGTTGATGGATAGAAAAGAAGGAATAAATTGAGGGAATGCTGCTGACAGGGCGAGTTGTGGATAACAGAGAATGGAAGATAATGGTAGGGACGGGGGAAAAATAATGAAACAAGAAGTAATTTAGAGCACCCTAGGCCTAAAACAAATTTTTGTTTGGTTCCGGTTTCCGACCGACCCTGTCAATTTATGTGTGAAAAAACAAAAAAACAAAAAAAAACACAAATACATTTTTTGACGCAAACTATAATTACGTTTTTGTACAGCACCTCTTCATCCTGTACAAGGATGAGCGCATTCTCTTGTTTTTAAATGAAACCAACGGCTTCACGTGGGATCTGCATGCAGACGACTGGATATCGGTAGCGCTTGTCATGGTTGCGGGAAAAAGATGGACGTATGCGTTGTCTCCATTGTTTGCCCATGCAACAGCGTGACAAACGGAATTCGGAATTGCTCCCACTATAGCCACAGAAGCGAAAACTTTTTTCTTGTTGCTTTGTTTTGTTTACAAAAAGCAACGCCGTTATTTTTTCAGTAACGGGGTAATCTAACTAATTACTGTTTCCGTCGTTACAACGCTGTTATCGTTACTGAACGTTAAATGTGGTGCGTTACCAGGCACGTGCAGAGGGGGGGGCTATGGGTGCCCGAGCCCCTGCCCCTTTCCCTCTGAAGGACCAAAGTGCCCTTTTGAGTGGTCATTTAAATTTCCGTTATCGCCCCCGCGTCAATAATCGCGCATCAGAAATCCACCGGCAGCACCCCCCCCTGCTCAACAATCGTGCTACAGAAATCGTCCGGTGGCACCCCCCCCCCCCCCCCCCCCCCCCCCCCCCGGCTCAACAATCGCGCAATATAAAGCCTCTCCCGTTTTCGACTTTGAGCCCCTGCCCCTCAAAGGGTCTCTGCACGGCCCTGTGCGTTACTATGAATTGAATAAACTGGCTCCATTTACAAACTGGAGTGAGGAGAGGGTGGTGGGTGTGTTAACCATAGGCGTCAGTTACGCTGGGGACGCTGGGGACGAGTACCCACATCCCCACATACTCAACTGAAACCGTCGACAATCGCGCACCACCCCCCGTCGACAATCGCGCACCCCCCCCCTGCCACTGGAAAAATAAAATAATAAAATAAAATAAATTCCCTACCTACCCATGACCTCAACTGACAACCAACAGGAACCAAACTTTTTTTTTTTTTAGGCCCTACCCTCCCACCACCACCACCACCCTTATTCTCCTGTCTGCCCAAAGGGAGCAGGAGAAATGTTCACGGGCAGGGAAGAGGAATTAGTATATCTCTCTATCGCTGTTGCTTCGTTGTTCCGTCACCTGGATATTCTCTCCAGACCGTGTGTCTGACTGACTGCGGCACCCACAAAGAAAGACCCGCTGTAAGCACTTCTTTACACCTCCGGGATCACAGGGAGGGAAGACGAGCGTTGAGGGAAGAACAAAAGAGGGATAGACAGAGGGAGGGTGAGAGACAGGGAGAGAGAGAGGGAGAGAGGGAGAGAGAGAGAGAGGGAGAGGGAGAGAGGGGGGGGGAGAGGGAGGGAGAGGGCGGGAGAGGGAGAGAGAGGGAGAGGGAGAGAGAGGGAGAGAGAGAGGGGGAGAGGGAGAGAGGGAGAGAGAGAGGGGGAGAGGGGGGGAGAGAGGGAGGCCCAAGCAATGGATCAGAGTAAAGCCTGGCTTGTGTTTCCGCCTGCCTGCCTCTGCAACACTGACTCTGTAGCACCGTAAACAACCAGACGGGCCTCCAGGGCATAGCCTGAGCCCCCCTTGCTGGCAGTTATACCCAGGCTTGGTGTGGTTAAACACTGTGTAAGCACTATTGTTTGACGCCTGCTCCCATGCCTGGTTTAGTCTCTACACTGAAGAGGGGAGGTCTTGCTCCAGCCTGGCATGTTGTGGACTCTGTTGCCTGAGTAGGGGTGGCACACAACGCTGTGTACAACCGGTTTCTGTTAGATTTTGATTGACATTGGAAACGACCGATCCTGCCATTTCGTAATGGCAAAAGTTGTACAATTACAAAGAGTTTATTGTAAAATATGTGATTGTTCTCGTTAGTAGGGCTGTGCATCTCTCCTTTCAAGCGCGATTCATTATGCATCTCCATACATGGGCTCCGATACGATACAGCAACCATAATTTTGGTTTGCAACGATTCTGTTGGATTCTATTTAAAAATCTATGCGTTTCAGTTTGAGGTGAATTGATGCGATTCGATGCACTTATATTTGTCTTAATGTTTTAAGATTTATGGATGCAGAAACCCATTTTTTCCAGACAAAGTACCGAGTACTTTGGTACTTTGTGTTACTTACTTTTTAATCGTTTGTTTAAATTGAATCGTGAACTTAAAGTCAAATCGAATTGTGGATTTGGAGAACCGTGACACCGCTGCAAACTGGCTATGTGAAGCCTGTGTGAGCATGTGCCCCTAGCCTTATTAAATGAAACAGATTATTACTTAGGCTTTTATTACTACTATTGTTAACTAACTAATGATATGAATGCACTTGGTTATGATTAGCATATAGCAGGCTAACAGGCTATCGGTTAATTTATAGTTAATTTAAAGTGACGACAAATCTTGACAGCTTCGTCGGTCTTGCCGTTTCTCAAAGTGGTACAATGTACTAGTGAACAAATTGTGACGGTATACTAAACGACAACCGAAAATTATTTTAGAATTATTATTTTTAAACCGTTTGACTGATGGTGTTAATCGGTCAAAAATTATATTATCGGTTAATGGTTAAACGGTTAATTGTCAACATTCCTAGTTGTAATATGTAATATGATGACTGAAAATTGTGGAAAGTACCAGTTGCCCGGGTAAACAACAGTGTTACAGTAATGGCACAGTATGAAACATGTTAAAAGTCACATTGTGAACTATGCCTAACATGGTCAACTGCATGACATTGTTAAAAACGGTTATGTTTTGGAGCCATCTTTTTTAATTGTGTTTTTAGGAATGTCTTTAATTCTGGAACAGGGCTTGTTGCTTGGAAGTGCAGATGATTTGTCGATCAGTTGACCAGTTACAGAGCAGTCATGAGATGCTTTCTGGAAGGTAGAAACTACAAAAAGACAATAATTACCGTATTTCGACAGGTTTTCTTTCTGGAAATACGTCTGAAAAAGTGGGGTCGTCTTATATTTGGGGTCTAGACTTTTAAATGTCAATATACATTTATAACAACAGATGGCGCTGTTCTACAATTAGACTTCACTTCGATGGTTAATGCAGTTACTTAAATTTTGATAGGCTACATGGTTGTTTTTTCACTATGAGATGGATAGCCTGATTGGTATTAGAAATACCAATAGACTACAGTTTATTTTCATTTTCATGGTATTTAAATACCATAAGTCATTAATTTACAAATGTGATTACATTTAATTTTATTTAAATGTGACAATTTCATCTAAAATATAATGAAAACATGATTTTATTTGAAAGATGTAAAACACTTTTTTTCATTATAAAAACAAGATTTGGTCTTCAAAAACTCTTTTTCCAAAAATTAGTCTTGAAAAAGCGGGGGTCGTCTTATAATCAGGGTCGTCTCATATTCGGACCAATACGGTATTTCCTACAAAATGTTAGTGAATCGCCGATTCGTAACATTTGAATTGATTTTCTGACCGATTCATGTTACATATGGATCGGTTGGGGTCCCCCCAACCAATGCACTCGCATCGTAAGCATTGAAATCTGGGACCAATGCGCATCGGTGAATCGTTACACAGCTACTCATTAGCATAGCCTAAATGCATGCCGTCTGCATCAGAAGTGTTCACATCGCTGTTATGTGCACCATTAGGTGCCTGTGCTGTGCTTCGTGTTGGGACTGCTTTAGTGGTGCTTCACTTGGTTAGAGCCCAGCTTGTTGGACCCGTGCCAGTGTCATCGGCGCTCTGCTGATGTCACCACATTACATCACTCTGCGAGTCACTAACGTGAAACTTTGTGCTGAGCAAAATTAACAGACGATGGCAATAAATAAGTGCATTTGAATGGCTGTGGAATGTAATTATGCATGCAAAGTCCCTTGGCGCTTGGCTGGGAAACTCTTACTTTCAGGCAGTGGCCACAAACAGATGTTTTGGAGTAACTGGTGGTTCAAAAGCTGCTAGTTGCTAAGCGACTGCTGAAAAAACTACTTGGAAAAAGCATTCCGCCCTTTTCATGAAAGTTTAAATATTTCAACCTTTCGCTCTGGTTGCTCTGTGCCAATTACATGTTTAGGTTCGGCTTGGGTCATGCCATAGCTATTTTTGTATCGTGAAAGTTAAATAAAGTAAAAATGAAATGGTATTATCCATTTTGTTGGCTAAGGTTTGTGTGTGTGTGTGTGTGTGTGTGTGTGTGTGTGTGTGTGTGTGTGTGTGTGTGTGTGTGTGTGTGTGTGTGTGTGTGTGTGTGTGTGTGTGTGTGTGTGTGTGTGTGTGTGTGTGTGTATGGGGTGAAATCGAAGTCAAAACACTTGGACAGATGCGCAGCAACGTGTGTGTGCACGCATGGTTACTTTGTTATGCGTGCGTGTGTGCGTGCGTTGTTACGCGCAGATTGTATTTCACGCGTAACAAGAAGCTGCGTACGTATGAAGCAGCGCGCGCACGTCTGCCTGTCACTGTTTGACAAATGTTGTTACGCGTTCACACAGACGTGCGGTCGCAGATTCTGATGCTGCGCGACCGGAAGTTGATCTGCACGGCGCGCACACTACGCGTCACATGAACGTGTAGTGTAGTTGACCTTTTCATTTTAGTCAACCAGGGGAGGCAGCACTGAGCCATACTTTGCCTGCCGGACCGGAAATTCAAAAGAAGAAGAAGAAGAAGAAGAAGGAGAAGGAGGAAGGTGACTGGGAAAGATAAGTTTAAAAGTAGAGTCTGGAGTTATGGCCGTTTCTCAATACCAAGTACGCCAAGTTCGGACTTGGTAAGTTCGACTCGGGAGTACAAACTCCCGAGGACGGGAGGACGCAGTTCGGTCATTCTGCAGTTGGAACAGCAGCGGACTTGATGACGTCACCATCTCAGCTCGTCTTGACTGTACATCTACTCCGGTTATGTTCACTGTAATGTATATTTACAATAAAACGAAATATGATATAAAATACAACCCTGCCTCTTTTCATTTTAAAAATATTAATATGTATAAATATTTATATTGTTCTGTAGCCTACATATCTGCCTGCCCTACATATAAAAAGCTAGTGGCGGGAAAAATGATGTTTATGTTGATGTGGACGTCGGTGAATTAATGAATGAAAGGAGCAGCTGGTCGGTGGGCGAAATGCATTCTGGGATACTTGGCTGCCCAAGTCCACACAAGTCACCACCCGATGCATCCTGGATAAAATGGGCGGAGCGAGAACACATCCGGGCATTTGGACTGTACTTGGCTAGATGCGGACTTATTGGAACAGTACTTGGGCTGCGACTGATGACGTTTCACAAGTCCACAAGAACACAAGTACGGACAATAGTCAGCTGGGAAGGCGGTGTTTGTGGCGGATGCTAACCGGAGCAGCTGTAGTCATTTGTAATAAAATTGACAGCAATCATAGCAATGGTAACAGTACTTTGTTGTTGGGCAGACTTATGACATGAGTACCAATAAAAATACTGATTGAAGAGTAAGGATGAGTGTGATGATTCTATAATTATTATGGCAATGTTATTGTTATAATAATCAATAACCCCCCCCCCCATGGCATGGCACTGAGCTGTCCCTTGGTTTAGTTAAACCCGCCAAGAGAGGGTTAATGCTGTGGGAGGAGAACGTCAGAACTACCTCAGGACATAATTAAAGAAGAGACCTCAGATCAGACTGGAGGACAGCAGTTTTTAATAATGTTACTCATTGCTGAAAATGTAAATGCAAATGTAAAAACGACATTTAGCATAACCTGAAACTTTGGGACATCAGGCTGTCCCAAAGGTTGGAGATTGAAGTATCCCTGACAACATGTGACTGCTGAAGTCTTCATAATTCCCATGCAGAGGCAACCTCAATACCAGGGCACATGTGTTTGCCTCTGGAAACACACGCTTGTTGTTGTTTACAAAATCATGAAGGAAGTCCAAAGTCGGGTTTGGATCGAATCCCAGAGGAGGAATTCTTTCTGCACCAGTTGCAAAGGCAAGTACAACTTCCAGAGTCAACTTCACTGGTTCCTGCCCGTCAACATGCAGGACTGCTTCTCCTTCTGTAAAGATGAAGACAAGAAGCTTTTAGACACTGGCCAGACTTTTATTTATTTTTTGCAGTAACTAAAGTTTGACACATACCCTCAATGTCGACCAACCAGTCCCGCCAAAAGGCAACTGCTCTCTCCTCAGCCGAGCGGCGAGAGCTGCCTGCAACTGAATATATTACTCCGAAGAGGTCTTTGACTTGTGAAGACGTCAAAGGTGCTGGGGGGCCTCCAACAAATAAGTTCTGCAAGTCCGGGCTGTCTTTCAGGGCCTGCAGAACACCCAGTTGCTCCATTCCATCGCATAGCCTTAAGACGTAATCAGGGACAAAATACGTTAAATGAAACGGTCCCCGAAAGGGAAATATTCCTTAATGACAATAATGTGTTATATGTTGACATTGAACATATCTGGGATACGTTTCAACCAAACATAATCCTATAGGTAAGTAAATGGCAAAAAATAGGCTGAGAACGAACGTATTTGCGATACGTTCAATGAAACGTAATCACGGACAAAATACGTTTTCAGACAAACGTAATTGAGAATGCCGAATAGTTCCCTGGGAACGTAATTTTGATGAGACAGGGTTGCACCATCCTTGCAAAACTGCCATGTCACGTCGTCCACCATCTCGCATTGGATGGATTGCGCCATCTACTGGATGGAAATGGAACACAGAACAACTACACTACACGTTCATGTGACGCGTAGTGTGCGCGCCGTGCAGATCAACTTCCGGTCGCGCAGCATCGGAATCTGCGACCGCACGTCTGTGTGAACGCGTAACAACATTTGTCAAACAGTGACAGGCAGACGTGCGCGCGCTGCTTCATACGTACGCAGCTTCTTGTTACGCGTGACAGAGTGTGCGCACGTCGTTTCCGCGTGCGTGTGAGCGCCTGACAAAAATGTTCAATTATCTTCATGCGAGCGTTAATGCGTGCGTTCGCCAAAAAACGCATGAATGTTACACGTAGTCACGACGCGTAGTGTGACTACCGGCGTGCAGCAATCATCACGCGTGAACGTGCGCGTGAACAGGGGACTATTATAAGTCAATGAGGAAACTACATTACACGTCAGGCGCTGTCTGCTGCGCAGGCGTCAAAGCACGCGGGTGTGACACGTTCAGTTGATTTGTTCGCACGTAATATGAAACGATCCTGACGGCATAGTGTGTGTGTGTGTGTGTGTGTGTGTGTGTGTGTGCATTAAAAATGGCATTCAAGCGGGGCAAAAAGAGAGGCAGCAGTTAACACCGCTACACCCGGGGTGACTCGGAAGGCTGAATCTGCATTTCTCTCCCGGCTTTAGATTTTAGATCGCTTTATTGCGGAGTGCTTATTGCAGACTTTGTGTGCTTTAAGGTAGGGGTGGACGATAAATCAATATTAATATTAATTGTGATCAAATCTGCCGCGATAATGGTGATATGTTTTTAAAATACATTTCCGATATATATTTAACAGCGTCAATCACTGACTCTGCGCAGCGCCCTTTCATTTCAGGGTTACAGGGCGCTGAGTCAGCGCAATGCGTTTAAAGCAGAATACAATAGGCTATGTCAGTGCGTGATGACGTCCATGCACGCAGCGCCCCACAAACAAACCGAGGGAAATCCCCATATGGAAATCTCAGTACTTCGAACGCCATTTAGGTCATTTTGTTTGCAAAATGTGTGCCCTTGTAGCTACCACCAGTAGTAAAGTAAGTGAAGTCGACGAAGACAAAATAGTTGATGAAAGAGGTCGGACCACTTCAGTTGTTAGTAATAAGCAATATAACAACGTGATTAACATAATATTTTGTTTTGGCAACATTTTAGATTTGAAGCCGACGAAAGAGGTACGCCAAACGTCAAACATAGATTAGGTAACATGTAAACACTGCAAGTTTCTCAAGTTGCGCTAGGCTGAAGTATAATTGTATTTATTATTTTGATATTTAAACTTTAGAAGTTGAATGGTTGTTGTGAGAAATAAAAACATGATGTGTCCCTGAGTTGTTGATCGCTATTATACTCTATATTGATGATCGCTATACACTCCATCTTCTTTAGTGTAGCACAGTGTAGATGCATTACCGCCACCAACTCCGGAGTGGCACCTAGTGGTACAATTTGGAATACCGGACCAGTCGGGTGTTTGGCTTAACATCGAACCGGTTTGAATTTTTGTACACCGACACAACCCTAGTGGAAGTGGATCCTAAGTGGAAGTGGCTATCAAAAATCTGATAAACTTCATGATGGGATGATGAATACCATTCAGAATCACACAGAACAGAGCTCTCCGTCTCCACAGAGACTGGCCCCGGTTTGATTTCATAGATGTATTATATAAATTATGGTACATTATTTAATAGTATATTAGCCTAATAGTAGCCTATATTTTTTTCAAATTGAAGCAGATGCTGACATGAATGGACGCTCACGTTGTTGCCATATTGTGAAATGTTAATTTGTTTGTATAGGCGTTAGTCATTTAGCGGAGGCAATATTAAATGGCACCACCAGGCAGGAGGTGTACAATGGAGTGAGAATGATGGCAGGCCGACTTTCAATAGAAGGGTTTTGTGTCAGGACATAAAACCAACCCAAGTCCTCACCAATTACAGGTTGTAAGGATACGCTGAGTCGATGAAGCGGGCTAAATGTGTACCATATGGTCACATTAACTCAAACATCGTTTTGCTGAGCAAAAGTTGGGAGTTTTTTTTTTTTTTTTCATTTTAGGAATCCCCATTAGCTGAAAACGCTGCAGTCAGCTACTCTTCCTGCGGTTCACATATAACCGATAAGACAATAACACCATTAAAGAAACACAATTAATTAAATGAAAATGATGGCTAAGACTAAATAAACTAAACTAAATAAAAAGATATGAACATGGCTCATTTTATATATCGATCATATGACATAACATAACAAAAAGAGCAACACTGTCTAGCACTGTGCTCAACTATGTCTGAATTAATTGAAGGAACTCTTGCAACTAACTTCATGGATGCGGACACAGGCGGCAAGTCAAACCCCATTTACTCCCGTCCGGACATGTGAATCTGGTAGTGAGTGTTCTTGCTGCTCTTTGTCTTTGTCTCTCTCTCTGTCTCTCTCTCTCTCTCTCTCTTTTTTTAAATGTATTCTTGTTTTTAATATATATATATGATACCTCTGTCTGCCCTCATGGTGGTAGCGAGTCATGGTCGAGATGAACTAGACTAACTTAGTGATAATGTTGTGGGATGATGAGCTGCACCCACATTTCGACTACAGGCCTCTACCATCTGAAATGTTGATCGTCTTGGCGGTAAAGGAAAAGCATGTAATTCATAAAATGGTAGTCAGGAGAAAATGTATTCTCTCCAAAAAAGAACATGGCAACATGGCTTTGGTTTTGCAAAGCTCCATTTGGAATGACCAACAACACTTCTCTATGGGTGGTTGTAATGCACAATGATATGTTGTGTTTGTATGGCGATACAAACGACAAACTCAACACCACATACCAGCTAATAAAGGTGACATGGTTTAAGCATGATCCGTGCTTCATGTAGGATCATCAGGATATTCTACAGGCCTTCTCAAGGAGCTGGAATGGGAGGCCTTCTGTCTGACATTTATTACTTGGCGAAATGGCTGAACAAGACAATCTAATTTTCTGAATTGTCATATCCAGACCTCCAATCCAGTGTAATTTAGATTTATCACCATTCCAGGAAAGCTTTAGACAGTTTGTTTGGTTTTATAGCAGGGTCCAAAATTAAATTTTAGAGTTGTTTTTTTTACCTGCCAGCGTTGAAAAATCTACCAGCCAAGCAATTGTTTTAATATGTAACCCTGCAATTTTTTTTACCTGCCAAATGGTCAAATCTATCAAACATTTATTTTTGACCCTGTCTTATACCGCATGTAGCACTGGATGCTCTTGCTGACTTCCTGCAGTGTTTATCTACATTCCATTGGCAGTTCTCTGGCCCTACGGGATTGGTTGCCATTGCGTACAATGTCCAATCAGGTACAAGAAAGTGCTGTGAGACACAGACAGTTTCAATTTCATGCAATTTAAACCTGATTTTGAAATTGCCTGGGTTGAAAAATAGTGTTATTTTTTGTGCTTCTTGAGAAGCAGTCATCCACACCTAAAGTGCGGCTCACAAACTGTGGTGCTTTCTCAGGCTCTCTGGAGCTGATTAGTTTTTTTTTAAGTCTCTCTCCTATTAGCCCTAGTCATCTGAATTATTGATGCACCGTTGTCAGGGCTGTTGTTTTTTTCTCTCCTCCCAAGTGACGGATGGCTTGTGTTGTTAAGTAATTTCTCTCTTCTCTCTTTCTCCTCCCTCATCACCCCTTTCTTTGACTCCCCGCCCCCCCTCACCTCTGTCCTTCTTTGACATCGTGGTAACTAATTTTGTGCAGGAGAGAAGGAATCTTTTGCTCTGCTTCGATCTCCACCTCTTCTCCTCGCAATTTTCGCATCTCCATGTTTTTCTTTTTTATGTGATACGGTGATTGACAATTGTGTCACTCATTTTCTAGTGTAATTTAATTGACTGCATCTCCCACTGGATTTCCTGTATCTGGACTATTGGTTCTCTGTTCCTCTTGTGAATTATATTAATTGGCCTTTCAAAGAAGAAGCATAAGGGGTTAATGGATTAACTAATTCATTGATTAATTTACCTTGCATCCCCAATACTAGATAAAGGTAATGTATATATGTGTTGTTAAAACACAATAGCTTTTAGTAATCAGAAAGCAAGATTTTCAATCCATTGCCTACACCTTACAAGCCATTGAAAATGTGAGACAAGAGTTCACTTTCTATTAGGGATGCACAATAAATATCGGTCCGATAAATTATCGTCCATTAATGGGACATTTGTATTATGTATTATTCCGATACTGAAATCGATAAATGGAGCTGGAATTTCAAGCCAATATTTCTTCCATTGACTTAACAATTGCAGCACGCTGTTGCACGCTCATGACATCAAACTGCTGCACCTGGATAGAGCCATGTAGCACGCAGTGTAGACTAGAGAGCCAAACGTCATCGCCGATGTGGGCCTTTTTCATCGTTTCAGAGGAAGACTTTTGCAATTAGCAATACATGTTCTGCAAGGGTTCCAAGGGGAGGGAAAAAGTCAATGAGTTTTCACAACAAATATAAATCACCGTAGGGCCGAGCCTGAATATTCAAATATTAGGTAGGTATTTTAATCTCAATTCAGGATTTGAATGCTTTGTTTATTTTTTAGGAAAAAGACACCTGCCACACAGTGTGAGAATCAGCAAGACCGACAGACAGACTTTAAACTAATAATAATAATAATAATAATAATAATAATAAAAATAAAAGCTGCAAGCAGTGATGAACAGGGCCCTCGCCCCTTGCGCACGTTGGGGGGGAGCAGCAGTCGCGGTCTTGTAACTCGAGGAATGAATAAGTCAAATATTAATTCCTGTGTGGAGTATGGGGATGGGATGACATTGGACATTCTGCATGCATTTGATGAACTATGTGGCATCTAGAAATAAATAAATAAATAAAATAAATGTTCTTGTGACAGAAATTTAATCAAAGTAGAGGACAGTTATTGGTACACTTTCTGCCTTGCTCTCTTCTAAACTAAATAATGTGGCATGGAAACGAGTATCCCTCTATCCACACAGTAGCCTATCAGAGGTCCCTCTACCCCACACAGTAGCCTATCAGAGGTCAGAAGTATTTTGATCTAAAATCGAGCGATATGAAAGAGTGTGAATGCCGAACTAGTGTGGGGCTGAGGGTGACCGAGTCCTCTAGAGATGCGCATCGCCAGCATCATTTGCGAGTGCATTTCTGTTTATGTAATTTCATTCATTGTTGGATTGTGATTTCAGTGTATCACTCCTATGATGTTTGGAAATGTTGGTTTGCAAGTCCCTCTTTATATCGGTTCAGACCGATAAAGGAGACACAACAGACTGTTGTACAGTGGTGTATGTAAACACATTGAATTTACTGTTTGTGTAAAGTGATGATACCGGCAAGGACTGCAGCCAGGGCTGAGAAACTCCTGCTATATCTCCTAACTCTCACTGAGACGTGCCAGTAGCCAAAAACCTGAGGGTGGAGAGGATTGGACACCGCCAATAAGTTGACGCTCACTTCTTCTTACGCAGCCCCCAGCCCCCCACCACATCCTCTAACAACACTAGATCAGCCCCACCACATCCTCTAACAATGCTAGATCAGCCATTTGATGCACGATTTTCCTGATTTTCGTATTCACTCTACAGCTTGCTGTGCGTACGCATGGTCAGACCCTGTGCATACATTTTCTCCTAAAGTAGGCACATTTTCACATTTTGTAGAAAAACTGCATAAGCATGATTTACGCACAGATTTCTTCATACGCAACTTTGATAAATGAGGGCCCTGGACTCTTATCAAGCATGAGAAATTTGCGGTAGATTGGACAATGTACATTCGAGTTACAACTTCCTGTTTCATGGCGAAACATGCAAATTCACCGGCATGCCACATCCAGGGCGTTCCATGAAAACTCAAAAGCTTCGCAATTTAGCATCACAAAGGTCTTTAGAATTTGAAGTCACTCTGGTTAATTCTGTAGGAGGACTTTGTTAAAGAACAACGCCTGGAAATGGCAAAAACTGCACAAAAATTCACAGTAAATTCAAAATGGCTGACTTCCTGTTGGGCTTAGGGTATAGGGACACATAGGCTTTTCTGTAAGTCTGGAGATGTTACATCTGCCTACCAAATTGCATTAATCTATGTCAAATTCAAAGATGGGGGCTTTGATTTTGAAAACTGTTAGGAGGCGCTATCGAGCCAACTTGCCACACCCAAGCCAATCCCATATCACATACCGATTTGCGGCAGTTCTGATGCGTGTGCAAACTTTCCGAGCACCCCTAACACCTCAAGAATGCGTTTAAAATGGGCCTAAACAAACAAACAATCATTCCTTGAAATACAATAGGTCCTTGTACTTTGTGCTTGGGCCCTAATAATAATAATATTTAAATGTTCTAGGGTTCTCCCCAGGATTTTGTTTTCCATGGTGGCGCTCCCACTAGTCAGTTGCAGCCATAGAAATAAGAGTTTGTGGTAAGTGCGGGGGGTTAAGGGTTTTAGAAGGATTTTAATAATGAACATAGGCTATTTAGCAGCTATTTCAATGTTTAAACAAGGCCAAAAGATAACGAAAAGCTCTACCTACTAGTAATAACAGGTTGGTAATTTAAAAAAGCATGAACAATGTTTTCCATTTATGGCAATCCCTCACCCACAATAGCGCTGTGTGATTTCTCTTCGCGGGGATAGCGCTAGTCCTGCCGTGCAGTTGAATCAAAACTTTGCACAATATTCAAACCACCTATTTGCTTTGTAATAATTGGAAGTAGGCCTACTCTCATACGTCTCAAAAACTTTTAGGCTACATAGAAGCAAGGACTGATGAGTGGATCTGAAAGCCAATGATGTCCACGCAGCAATCCTACGTTAGATTTGCTTTTTGATTCCATTTGATTCAAATTCGATTCCATTCCATTTGGTATTGTTTGAAATATTTCGATTCCGGTTCGATTTCGATTCCTGTAAAACGATGCCGGTTCCGAAATCGATAATTTTTTCTTTTTTTTTTGTCATGCCATGCCAACACTGATTCTTTGAAAAGATACCAGTTCCTAACAGTGCTAGAACCAATATGACACCTTCATTAAAATGAAGACCAAACAACTGATTCAATTGTTGGAATTCTTCCATTTTTAATGGTAACTTATTTGGTAAGACATGAGGAACTTAGGCTTCGCGAAAAGGTATAGACCTATTTAAACAAATAAAATTGTCACTGTAGATTGTAAACAAAGTCTCTTTGTTTATAGTTTCAGTTACTCTTACTCTTACTCCATTTGTAATACATTAAAGCAGAACTAATAGTGGCTGTAGACAACTTTTCCCACCGTAAGCGTTTCAAAGTGGTAATATTTTTGCGTCACTGTTGCAAAGACAAACCAGATTGCATTTGGTTTCCTCAAAGCCTAGCCACCACAAACAACACAAGATGCACATTTGTTTGGAAATCTCCACGAAAGAAATGATCAACACTTTGGAAATAAGAAAGAAAGAAGCAAGTTCACTGAGGAGGTAAAGCGAAATTGGCATTTTATTTGGGAACAGGCAAAAGTTATTGTAATGATGTGCATTGCATAGTAATACCATAGTTTGAGTGTTGCTTCGCACAAGTATCGGCAGCAGGGGTTGGTGTCGGGGTGGAGGGGGGAGTAGAAGAAAACATTAGGAGGAAAACCGTGAGTTTATTCATTCATTCAGTGTATAATGGAGAAATGAAAGCGGATACAAATTCTTTAGTATGTGAGGAAAGCGAAGTGGGTTAGTAGCCTGACTGGATCGCCTGGCGAGTCGCGACATGAGGTTTATTCAGGTAGTATACTCAATGCAAAAACATTGCGTACGCAGATATAAGTAGTGTCATCAGATTGGCTTCACTTCGGTTGTTCCACCCTCCGCCATTTCACCACGAATTTCTCATTCCTTATATTTATGTTGTGCAGCGTCAAGTGTTGAATCAAATTGGAGGTATTTCCCCCCTTATACAAAATAGTTTAATTGCACTTGTTACATGTACTGCTGTATTTTTTTTGTTTTAGTAAAGCCGTACTTTAGAGCGTTTTACTTTAGACATGATGGCTGCAGCTAGGCAGCAGTAGAGAGGAAAGTGCTCTGCAAACTTTTCCAACCACAAGAGGGCAAGAGGATTGTTGCGTAACCGAAATGAAGCACCGAAAAAAAATGGGTCATTCGGTCCGGGTAGAACCGACCATGTTGCCACTGGTACCACTCGGTACTCGGCACCCAACCTTACACACAACAAATTTATTCCAACACTTTGAGAATCACCATGGACAATTATACAATGAGTGTATGGCAAAACCAAGTTTCAACGAAGTCGCAATAACAGAACTTTACACGACATGCAAGGTGACAGTAGAAAGGGAGTTGAGAGATGTGGAGTATTACGCAACGACAACTAGGGATATGCGCGACTAGTCGACTAAACGACTAGTCGCTTGGTAGTCGGCACCAGAAATAGTAGTCGGTTAAACGCTTTTTTGCCGATAGCCTATATAAACCATGGAAGCATGCTAAGCACTATTTTTCATTCATCATATTGTACACATTACGACACATTGTAAGTTCTGATTAATTTACCTTTATTTGTATTTGTTTGTTGGTACATTAATCAGTGCATAAATGAGATGTTAAAATTAAATACAAACTTGCAAGTTACCGGTGCGTCGTTATTATTTCTCACCGCGAGTGAGGGCTGATGCTATCATTGCACGTTTGTAGAGGTGTTCCTGGGGGAATGTACCATTTTGGTGGGGGGGATTATTGGTGAATACTTAAATATATAGAATTCCATTGTGAGCTCTGAACTTGTTTATTATGAGAATATAATTTCCATAAATGTAAAAAGTATTTAAGTTGAGTGGTATTTTTTGATTGCTGGATTAAATTTATTTAGTATCCTTAAATGTTTTTTTACATCTAACTATTAATCAGCACTCCTGTGAAAATTGCGTTTATTATTCAAAATACCTTTATCTGCACGTTATCGGCAATTAAAATGGTATTCTGAATCCCTAAATCTAATATTACACACATATATGTGTGTATATATATATATATATATATATATATATATATATATATATATATATATATTAGGGCTGTCAAAATGAACGCGTTAACGCGAGATGATTAATTTCTGGAATTAACGGCGATCATTTTTTTTACGCATTCCCGCCTGGGGGCTGTTTAACCCACAATTCAACCCCCGGCGCATTCATTCCTCGTCGCATAAAGTCCAAAACACACCGCCGCCGAACGGCGCGCGTCAAAACAGCCGCACCTATTGTTTTCTATGTACACCCCCACACCGGCGGTGGCAGGCGTGCGCCGGTGCGCGTCGACGCGCCGCCCCGCTACACTTCACGCAACTGTCCTATTTCACAGCGTTGCCGCGCGTCAAGTGCCGCCAAAAAGGCGCTTTTTTCTTTTCTTTTTTTTGTCTTCTGCTCCAGAGACGACTATATTCCTGTTGACGCGCCGCAGCGCGACACTTCCTTTTGCACTTAAACAGCGACACGAGCGAGATGGAGGAGTCCGACGAACTGGTCGGCCCTCTGGATGGACAGTTCGAGTATAAACAAAATATTTGAAAACGTAGTAGTACTGTGGATGTAGCCTCATGTAGGCCATATTGTGCAGAAGAAACAGTCCACTTTACATTCAGAACATGTCAACAAGTTAGTTTGCAACTGGCTAAAAGATGAATAAGTAAAAGGGCCACATGTAATTGTGTGAAAGTGAGAGAGTTGTTTGTTCAAAAAGAAAAACGTTCCATTCAGTTGTTGCCAAAATTGTTTAGAATTAAATTATTTTTTCTGGATTTGTCGTTAATAAAAAACAAATGTAATATCCGCTTCTTGTCATTTATCTTTCTGTTCTGAGAACAGTACAAAGAAAATGTGAATTTTTCAGTCATATTTAGGATTAATCATGATTAATTGAAATTAATTCAAGAAACCTTGTGATTAATTAGATAAAAAATTGTAATCGTTTGACAGCCCTATTATACATACATTAGGGCTGCCCCCGACTAAAGATTTTCTTAGTCGACTAATCGTCGCACTTAATGTAATTATTTCAATTATATTTTTTGGGGCATCAGAAAGTGTTTTGAATTCCAGGGCGAGAGTGTTATAACAGAAACACTGTTAACCTTGTGCTACTTTACAGATAATAACACCGTAATAATCAGCCTTTAAAATATCATGTTTACAAGCACACGCACAAAGTGGGTCGCCTATTAACGGCATGGACCAAACGGTTCTGGAGGTTGTCGGAAAAACAACCAGGAAGGAGACATTGAACACTTTTAAGAATCGTATTTAACCGTATAACTGCACACAACTTTAGTTTAAAAGCAATCAAAGGGAAAATATGTTTGTATTTTGGTGTCCGGTGCGTGTGGATGTGTGGCTTCTTCGGGGGAGCGGTTCATGTTAATAGCGGTGTCCAGGAGGGTTCACCTTCACAGGCGTCGTTACGAGGGATGTGTGACTATCGTCTTGTCTTAAAAAATACAAAAGTCTTTTTAAAAGTTAAGATATTAGATATTCAACAGATATTCACACTCCGAATTACAGCGATCAGACACAGGGAACTAAAGCCGCGATCACCGGTATTGGTCCCTTGTGTCTAGTGGTGTCTACCCACCTAAGTGTCTACCTACCTAGGTGTATACCTGCCCAGGTGTATTGGTCGATATTTCTGCAGCGATGAGTCAGGCCTTGTTCAGGGCTTGTATTCGGTTTGCGATGCTCATGCGCCGACATTATCCGAACTGAAATCCTCCGGTAGCACCCCCCCCCCGTTCAACAATCGGGCAACTACAGGCTCCGGTAGCACCCCCCGTTCAAGTAAAAGCTCCGGTAGCCCCCCCCGCCCCCCCGCTCAACAACCGCGCAGACCCACTTTTAGTCATTATTTAGGTAAAATAAGTCAGCAAATACATATAATGGACACCTTCGACATCATTCAAAGGAGCCACCTTAATCTAGATTAACCTAGATTAATTTCAAGATTGCCTTTAGATTAATCTAGATTAAAGATTTTAATCTATGCCCATCTCTAATATATATATGTGTGTGTGTGTGTGTGTATGTATATATATGTATGTGTGTTAGGGATGGGCATTTTAAGAAATTTCCTTGATCGATCATCGCTAGAATTATCGATCAATTATCGATTAATCGTTATTTTTCTATAGGCTATATTAAAATTCCCGTTGGTAGAAAATACAAAATACAATAATGTATAGGCCAACAATAATACAAGACAGTTAACTTGAAGACCTACAACTGTTTAACACTTTTAAAATAATAAATACGTTATAGGCCTATGCGGCGCTCGTAAAAGCCGAACAATGCGCCTACATGCGCTCTTAAAGGTTTGGAAACGATTCAACAAGACTAAATCTGTATTCCAATTACAAGTAGCCTACTTATTGGCCAACAATAATCAAATAAGGCAGTAAAAGTGGGCATTAAACTGTATAACTGTTTTGAAAAAAAAGGGGGGAAAAGGCCGACATATGCCGATACAATATGCAGCCGGCGCTCGGAAAAGGCTCGCAACAAAAAGATGAGCCACACATTTAGAAACAATTGCATTAACTATCTAAGAGCAATGCCTTAGTCAGAAAACATATATGAGGCTGAACTTTTTGCTAAAATGTCACAGTTACGGAATAATTGAAAATGTTGGAGCGGCTGACTTGACCACGCGAACCGGGAGACGGCTGTCTTGACCACAGTACGCGATCGGTCATTAATCAATAATCGTATTCACCGTATAACTGCACACAACTTTATTTAAAAGCAAGCAAATGGAAAACGTGT
>JAOPHQ010003980.1:27500-87500 GCA_030340625.1 Merluccius polli
GGTGTGGGGGATATTTTCCTGGCACACTTTGGGCTTATTAGTACCAATTGAGCATCGTGTCAAAGCCACAGACTACCTGAGTATTGTTGCTGACCATGTCCATCCCTTTATGACCACAGTGTACCCATCTTCTGATGGCTACTTCCAGCAGGATAACGCGCCATGTCATAAAGCGCGAATCATCTCAGACTGGTTTCTTGAACATGACAATGAGTTCACTGTACTCAAATGGCCTCCACAGTCACCAGATCTCAATCCAATAGAGCACCTTTGGGATGTGGTGGAACGGGAGATTCGCATCATGGATGTGCAGCCGACAAATCTGCAGCAACTGCGTGATGCTATCATGTCAATATGGACCAAACTCTCTGAGGAATGTTTCCAGTACCTTGTTGAATCTGTGCCACGAAGGATTAAGGCAGTTCTGAAGGCAAAAGGGGGTCCAACCCGGTACTAGCAAGGTGTACCTAATAAAGTGGCCGGTGAGTGTATGTATATGTATATGTATATATATATGTATATGTGTATATATATGTATATATATATATGTATATGTATATATATGTGTATATAGTATATATATATATATATATATATATATATGTATATGTATATGTAAATGTATATATATGTATGCTGAATGAATGAGATCAGAGACAGCCAAGACATGAGCTGAATAGCATGGAAGAACGCCATTTCTTTATTCTTTATTCCACTCAAGTACATTTTATTGAAAATGCACATTTAATTGTCACATAAAAATTACTCATTAATTCGTTTTTTGTTTAAAACTAAACTGCGTTAGTTGCGGTTTGGCTTCAAAAGTCACCTTAGATTGTGTAGAACCTAGTTTACACTAAAAACTAAACAATTTACGGCAGCTCAGCTGCTGCCAGCACGTAACGTTGTTATGGCAACGAGTGCGCTGGGGTTTGGAGTAAAAGCTGGCTAAAATCATTTTAAATAGGTAAATTACTGAGTGCACTATTAAGGTGATGAATCTTCATATGGGTTTGTGTAAATTACACTTTACATACCCATATACAGAAAAACTCCATTTACATATGTAAATAACCACCAGGAAACTAAATTTAAGGCACCACATAATTCATTAATAATGTCATCAATTACATCATAACCAACCTGACAACCTGTAGTATACTCACCGGTGCCCTCATCTGCAAAGGATTTAGGGCCCTATCTTGCCGGTCTGAAACGCAAGTATCAAACGCAAAGCGCAAGTAGCTTTGTGGGCGGATCTTGGGCGCTGTTGCTATTATGCCGGCAAGATAAATGACGCTTGCGCCCAGCGCAAATCTAAAATGGGTTGGTCTGAAGTAGCTACATTAGTCATAGGTGTGGTTTGGGCGTAACGTGCAATAAACCAATCAGAGCGTCGTCTCACATTCCCTTTAAATGCAGGCGCGCTTGTTCCATGGCGAGCACATCGCGCATTGCCACTACTGGACCCAGATGTGTCCAATCCCGCCGTAGCGCGTGCATGCCCATCAGAGGGAAAAATTAGTTCCTCTGTTTAAATCTTTTCAGCTTTTCATTTTCCGTTGACAAAATGTAAATAAAGAAATGTCAAAAAGACATACTTTCCGATGTTTTGGCCTCACTCTCACTGAATCACGAGGTTATGAATGCATGGTGATATATTTGCAATGTAGTCCAACATTAGACCAAGATTACTTTGCTTATAGATGATGCAGCTCTTCTGTCAAATAAGCTCTCCTCTCCCGTGCTGCTGCTGGGGTATTTGGGTTAAATGGCATCGGCACATGCAGTTCAACATCACGTCTCCTGAAGTCCTGTAATATTTCTTCATTTATGTCATCAACACATCCACGATTCATGGAAATGTTGTGTAAAACACAACATGCCACAAAGAATGCTGCGACTTTTTGAGGACTGTACTGTAAAGTGCCTCCTGATTTATCCAAACACCTGAAGCGCATTTTCAGTATGCCGAATGTTCTTTCAATTACACATTACATTGTTTCTGTGTGTTTTCGATTATAAAACATTTCACGCGCTGTTGCTGGCATAATAAAAGGTGTCATCCTGGTGTCCTTATATACCTATGTGTCTTGCGACTATTGGTCAAACAGGTTAATTTGATCCGTCATTAGTATTAGCCTGAATATTTTGGGTAACTGTGTACGCTAGATTTATGCCTATTTTTTCACATGTGGTAATATTTTTGTATGTATGGTTTGCAAAAATGGGAACTGCTTCCTTGTAGATGAGAGAAACAAAGTGTATGCACGTTGTACACACGCTACATTATGGCCAGGGACGGGCTGGCCATCGGGAGGTTTGGGAGATTTCCCGAAACGGCCGGATGATTTCAGGCCGAGCCGGCCGGCCGTAATTATTATTTTTTTTTATTTTGTATTTTTTATTTTGTGTATTATTATTTTTGGGCCAGTCCAGATCTTTGGACCGCACCCCCCTAAGTTAAGGACTTGCGCCGGTTGAGGGAAAATTCCAATGTGCGTCGGGTGCAAAATAGGAATTGTACAAGCACCAGTGTACAAAGTCAATTGCGCTGAGTGCAAGATAGGGCCCTTAATGTTTTAAGTGTATTGTGGCTGTGTAAGGTGTATAACATTTGGTATTTCCATGTGGGTGGGGCTAGCTGAAGGTCGAGCCTTTATATACCAGCCATTTGAGGCTTTTTAGTCAGTTAAGATTAGGGTGTGTGTGTGTTTGTGTGTGTGTACACAATACATTTCATATCATACACTGCAAGCTACAGTATTGTCTTAAACATTTAATTTCAGAACATGCACTTCCTGAACATTCAATGATTATGGAGTGCTGTACAAGATGGGGAACGAAAGAGAAAATTATTGGAAGGATCCTGGAGCAAAGTAAGGCCCTGACTCAGGTGCTTCTGCTGACAGGAAAAAATGCCATTTAGTACTCACTTGGCAAGGCACAGAGGTGCTACAATCTATGCACAAAGCATTGCATCCTTTCCAAGAACTCACTGATGCACTCTCTGGTGAAGAATATGTCAGTGTTTCATATCTGAAGCCTGTGCTCCACCTTCTGAGAACAAAAACCCTTGTAGAGGAACCAAAAGATGTAGAGTTCACCAAGCCAATTAAGTTCAGAGCCCTCCACTACCTTGATGAATATAGCGATCCTGACACCCAGGAGCTGCTTGATGCTGCATCATTCCTGGACCCTCGAGTCAAGATGCACTATATTAGCCAAGAAAATATCCCTGCCATAAAAGAGAGAATGACGCAGAGATGGAACACGCAGCAAGAAAGGGAATTAGATGGTTAGGATTGTCAACTTATTATTTTTTTAACATGAACTAATTATTCTCAAAACATTAAATGAAATGTAAAAACTAATGGCTCTCAAATCTTACAGGAGAAGAGAAACCATGTCGCAGAGTTCAGAAGCTTCAACTCGGAAGACAAAGAAGTCACTTGGCAGCTACTTTAAGAGTGCTGCCCTTGCCAGTGCCACGACTCCAGCCTCATTTGTTCAGCTTGATAATACCATTAAAGCAGAGCTGGACAACTACCTGATGACTCCAGCCATTGATGGAGAGGAAGCTCCCCTTAGCCCTTACCTGGCCTGGTGGAAACTTCACCAATTTAATTTCCTAAGGTTGTCTAGCCAGGCCCACAGGTATCTTTGCATACCAGCCACAAGCTCACTGTCTGAAAGACTTTTTAGCACAGGAGGCAACATTGTGACTTGTTAGTGTTTGTTCCTCAAGCCAGTTGATATGTTGGTCTTCTTGGCCAAACATTTCTGAACACGACCTGACCCATTATACTAACCAGATATATAAAATACTCTGAATGGACCGGTCAAGTGTTCTCTCCTTTATGTTAATATTTTATTTTACTTGATGTTTTAGTTATTGTTCTCCAAGTTAACATTTAGTATTTTTCTCTTACCTTTTGTATTGTTCTTGTTCCATCGTAACAATGGTTCTAATAGTTTCATAATTCCACACAGTATGTTTGATGTGGATTCTGCTGAACTGTCCTGATGAGCCATATGCACATTAAGGGGCGTAGGCCTCGGTTACACTTGTATTTTTAAACTTTTGTGATTAGATGCACCAGATCGGAACACAGGTCTGACGTCCACACTTGACACTTGAATGCGAACTCTGTGGCCGGATCTGTGTTCAAATTTCACTTTCCCACAAAAATACTTAATAAATAAATCTGCTGGTATGGCACTGGGTGGAAGAGAAGCCCTTATGGTGTTCCTGCTGTTTAAAATGGTATGTAGTGGTAGGGCCCACACTAGATGTGCAATGTATGCATGCATTAGATTACTAAGTGCAATTTTGGTTCCAGTTTAGCCTGGACAGTGGTGTCTGACCATAATGCCAACAGGTATCAAGTCTCAGTTAAACCCCATGACTTCCTGGTGTGATCAGATGATACAATTTGCATTGAAAGGACAAGTGTAACTGAGGCCCTATTTATGTGCCCAAGCTCTGGTCAAGTGTTTTTTCCTTTTAAAGGTCCTGTAGACAACTTTTTTGCTTTAACGTATCAATATGAAGTGTAAATGTTGATTGCACAGTGTAATGCTACAGAATAATGACACCGTCAATGTTTAGATTGAATCCCTTAGCTTCCCCGTTTGCTTTGCTTTCACTATGCAATTCTGTCTGCCACCGGGTACGATCTCCCGGGAAAAATGATGGCTCCATTTACGGCACAATAAAAACGCGCCAACCATTGCGTGTGCAACCAAACCAGGAGGAATAGCGCTTTTGTTTACCCAGTAGCTATCCCCAGTAGTTGAAATGGCAGACGGTGGAACAACCGAAGTAAAGCCAATCTGATGACACTACTAATATCTGCATACGCTAAGTGATGGTGATTAAGTCAGTCTACCAACCCAGTTCGCTTTTTTCAACACATACTAAATAATTTGTATCTGCTTTCATGTCTCCATTAGACTAAAGACTATAGACTAAATTAATTAATAAACTCATGGTTTTCCTCCTAATGTTTTCTTCTACTCCCCCCTCCACCCCGACGCCAACCCCTGCTGCCGATACTAGTTTGTGCGAAGCAATACTCAGACTATGGCATTACTATGCAATGCACATCATTACAATAGCTTTTGCCTGTTCCCAATAAAATGATGCCAATTTCACTTTACCGCCTCAGTGAACACTTTTGGAAATATTCCCATAGATTGCCTATGGGAAAACTAGGAAGAACTAGGTAGGAACTAGGTGTACTTCCTACGCACAAACAAGCAAGATGTAGTATGTTGTGAGTTGAAGGATCACTGAAGGTGTAAATTGACCATTGGATAATGAGATGAACCATTTCTTTTTAAAATGGTGTAGAGACCTATGGCGTAGCGTAACCCAGCTCCATTGTGTTTGTTCAGTGAGCATGTGGTTGAGTTCAGGGAGTTCTGGCTGATAAACTGGCGATGAATCAAACTTTATTTATTCCTATAGCGCCTTTCGTACAAAATTTGCCATAGAAGGTGCATTAACAATACAATCAAATACAACAATGCAATGAAAATATAACAATACAATTAGAATACAACAATACAGTGAAAATAAATGATAATATAAGGAAAAGATAGTCTTAGAAATAAGAGACATGGTAGAACAGATATATCAGTGTATAGTACAGTAGAAAAGGGTGGATGATATTTTATTTATTTTTTATGATAATATAATGGATTAAGGGAAAGCTAAGCTAAATAGGTATGTCTTAAGGATGGTACAGAGCTGGCCATGTTGTTTCTGTCCATACAGCATTAAGACCATGTTTATCTGCATTCTTTCAAGCTTCTTTTTTGTATCTCCTGACACCCTCTTGATAGGGTTGACCATTTAATATCACTCTTTGAGTAAATCTGAGGAACATACTGTGGCGAACGGTACGGGAGAATTGAGACAGGAGCCCAGGTTTACATGTTCACACAACTCCCGTGCCCCATACACCGCACGACCCCGGGAGTTGCCTTTATTTTGGACACACCCACTCACACAGAAACACGGCACACCTGACAAACACAACTAACACTCTCACTCACGGTCCAAACCCCTACCCGAGGTGCATCCCCCAGAACCCCTTGCGCAGGACTCCCATAGGTGTCCATGGCAGTGGTCGCCACAGCTCCCCCCTGAGGGGTCAGTCGTCCCCGACGACCCCCTCACCCGACACATAGTCCCTCAAGTGTTCGGGGGCCCGGCGGCGCCGGGTAGGCCGCTGGGGCGAAGTCCAGGCCTGGAAACCCTCCTCTCCGTCCTCTTCCTGCTCGCAGTAGTCCACCCGTCGGATGTGAGGTCGGGAGGCACCGGGCGTCTGCATGCTGGGTTGGTCGGAACGCTCTCGTTCCGCCCGCTCCGCCTCGTCAAGCGCAGCACCGAGGGTCGGGGCCTGGAGGTCCCGCTGGGCTGCCGGGGCCAGGTCCAGATGAACTTGCACCGCCGTCCCCTCCAACGCTAGGGCAAGCTGGGTGGCTGCGCGCCCGTCGTGACCGGTGACATGCCAGGAGCTGAAACGCCGGGCCAGTCCTCTGTCTCCTCCTCTTTCGGACGCGCCGCCATAGGCAATCCCCACTTGGGAAAAGTCCTCTTCTCCATCGTTACCGTTCAGATCCCACTTCTGACACCAATGTGGCGAACGGTACGGGAGGAATGAGACAGGAGCCCAGGTTTACATGTTCACACAACTCCCGTGCCCCATACACCGCACGACCCCGGGAGTTGCCTTTATTTTGGACACACCCACTCACACAGAAACACGGCACACCTGACAAACACAACTAACACTCTCACTCACGGTCCAAACCCCTACCCGAGGTGCATCCCCCAGAACCCCTTGCGCAGGACCCCCATAGGTGTACCTGGCAGTGGTCGCCACAATACAAACACTTGGTAGTCTACAGTAAGGTCCATCTTGCACAATGTTTTCTAAAAACTAGAAACTTCCAACGTTGTTCATAACAAAACAAAAACTATGGATCCCATGAACTCTGCTATGAAAGAGTCAGAAATGTGTAGAAAGGTAGAATCTTACATTTTATTTTGAGCAGGACCTGCAGAACCAACCGAGTCGTATTCTAGTGAGCAACAAGTTTTCTGTACATACTCATTAACAGACATTTGCAACCATTTATTATGTCGATGCGAGGTAATTTTTTTCTAGGTCGGTGCCAGTAAAAAAATAAATGTATATAGGGTTCTCCCCAAAAAATGTAATAGTGGTGCTGTGCCGCCATGGTGCTTTCCAGCACCACCATCATTTCAAAATATGGCTGTTGCGATGCGGACATTAGTTGATTTTTTTCCCCCCATTTAATTTCTGAAATGGTTTAAAACAAATGTTTTATTGGAATGCTTCAAAAAGCAAAACTACAATGTCACGAGTAAGTGCTGTGTGAAGGTTTCGGATCCATATTTGGTCGCACATCAGACGAGCCATGGCGTCACGTAGTACAAAGGACAACACACTGTTCTGTTGTAGGCCTACAATGGTAGCATTGCGATGCGCGCCATGGTTTTGAGTGCTGGAAGTTATAGCGCGGCTGTATGACGACGGTGGTGTGAGTGCTCTCATTGTAAACACGACTCACTTAAGTTCCAATTAAGACGCACGGCTTTGAATGTAAGGGGGGTACTTCAAGTGATCATAAAACTAAAAAGGTGGTTTGTACATTGTGCAAAGTTTCAATGAAATTGCACAAGCATGCAAAGAAGAAGGAAAAAAAGCACTATTCTGGTTGATGGATCGCCAGAAAAGTATATTACCTAATTACCAGCCTGTTATTATTAGTAAGTAGAGCTTTTTGATTTTGGAGGAGGAGCGTGAAAAGAGTTTGTTAATGAGGAAAAAAATAAAAACCAAGACCACCTATGCAATAAAAACATTTTACAATTTATTTCAAGTGAGTTCATCTTTTCAAATAAGTGTACACAGATGAATGGTAGGTGACAAAGGACATGCCAATATTGCGACAAAGCGGCACCAAGAGGCCCCATTAAATTTGTTAGGGTGCCACCAAATGAAAAAGTTAGTGGCACCAGTGCCACCAGTAGAAAATGTTAATCTTGAGCCCTGATTAAGTTGAGAGACAATTGAATTCATAGATTTGCACTTCAGAAAAGTTTGATAACTAAATGTAATCATAAAAGATTGCGGTAAGTCTTCAAATGTAGATTAAATTAAAAATGACATTAAAAAATGACTTTTGGTTACTACAAATACATAACTTACTTGTATGTACTGTATAACGCATTAACTTGGATTAATTACTTGGGTCAAACGTCAAATTTGCACTCACAACAAAGCCATCAATCATAGGGTCTTAAAATGGTGTCACATACCATATTCTTATTTTCTCTCTATAGTACACTTTTCCATATCGCCCTGCCTTACATAAGACCACTTAAATGTCCAACAAGTTTATGCACCTACTGACCTTGTTGGTTATAGACGCACAGACAACCATTATTTACACACATCGCCTCCTCTCAGTTAAAGTTGTTCTTGGTGGATCTGAGTGGAGTGTGGGCTGTCAGTGTCATGCCATAAGAACAGAGGAGTGGCGGCAATAACACTCATCACTTCTCTTCCTCTCCTGTCTCTCTATATCCTCCCCGCCATTGTTTTTACCTCTACCATCCATTCAACCCCTCCCTCCGTCCCTCCCTTTGCTGACAGCTAATATCAGGAGGTCTGTGTGTGTGTGTGTGTGTGTGTGTGTGTGTGTGTGTGTGTGTGTGTGTGTGTGTCCTGTGAACCATGACAGTTGCACAGCTTTTTTTAAGGAAAGGATAACGGTGTCTGACTTCTTATCAGGCAGAAGACAGGAACACCTACACAAACATAGATGTGCATGTGCACACACTCTAAAGCACTCCCAATAAAAGTTATTTTAGATTTTTGTGTGTGTGTGTGTGTGTGGGGGTGCGCGTTGTTTCCTTTTTTTGATGATGCTCTCTTATTAAACTTGGTGTTTCTGCTCCACTGACTGAGAGCATGTTAACACCTCAGAGAGCTTACCCCCCCCCCACACACACACATTTCTGGAGCCTAACACAAGTCAAAGCATCAGCCGCTCCAGACAGAAAACGTCTTCACGCCCGACCGCCAGATAGCTTGGCTGCGGAAACCTCGAGCAGTCCGTTACAGTAAGCTATAATTTCAGCTGTGTCACTTCATCCTGTTTAATTCAAACACAGCAATGCAACTTGAATGCATCTGTGTTGGCTAATTTGCCCACATGTTTTTCTTTTTGATCACCAGGTGAGTCGGCCCATCATAAAAACAAGTCACTTCTACTTTTTGCTCAATATTAAGGCTGTTTTACTTGCAAATATGTCCATATTGGAAATACTTGTTTTGTCTCAACCCCTACTGTGACACCCCTCCCACCTGTATGCCTGTGCTCGGGGTCCAAACTTAACAGCTGCCACCAGCCGATATTAAAATTGGTTACAGATTAAAACAGTTGGTAGGTAAAAATATTTTGGACCCGGCTTTTGCTGTTGTGAAAGTTGTCAGGCAAACGTAGCACACCTGGGCCCAAAAGTCTTCATGTGTTTGCCACAGCGGCTCCTTCTCTCTCTGCCCCCAAGCTGCACAGGGTTGGCTATGTTTGTTTTTTATCTTTTGTTTTGGCTGTTGGATTTGGTTCCCTCATTCCCTATTCGCTATATACTGAAGACTATATCGTACACTATAGGGAATACATATAGGGGAATTCAAACACTAATTATGTGCCTGAAATCCATCGGCGTGGCGTTGGTCACATAAACAAGGCCACACGTGTTGGATGTCACCCTGTGACAGAACCTGTATGTGCCAGACCATCTCTATTAGATGAATCCAATGCAACCGCTATGCATCATGGGGTATACTGCATAATTAAGTGTGCGTCAGTTGTACACTTATGTTGTGGTGCATTATAGGTAAGCACCAACACTACAAAATGGTGACACCCAAAATAGTGTGCTATATAGGGTACAAGTGGACCAATTCCAACATACACACACACACACACCCACACACTCACTATGTGAAGCACTTTGGGTATCTTGAAAAGCTCTATATAAATGCAGTGAATGAATGAAGCCGTACCCAGGTAGTTAAATTGCTATATGCCATTTGGTTTCCGGCCTAGTGTCTTCCTGTCTGGCTCACTCTCCATTTCTCATTGTATGACTTTGTGTCCCAGCTATTTTGCTCTTTTGTATTTGTTTGTTTTGTCGGTCTCTCTCCCTCGGCCTCTCCAACTGTAACTCTCTTGTTGTTCCTCTCCTCCGGCTTTTCTTTTTTTCTTATCTTCCAGACCAGGGGCGGGGCTTCAGGAGGGGCTGGGGGGTACGATAGCACGTGGCCCCGCCCGTCGACAATCGCGTACCCACCCCCCCGCCCCCCCCCCCCCGTCGACAATTGCGCGGTAATTTGCCCCGCCCCCTGGCCGGCCTCTGACTTGTTCCACTACTGTTCCAGACGCTGCATTTTCTTCACCATTTAACCTTTTTGAAAATGGTGTGTAATTTCTTTGAGTTGACATTGATGGAAGGCAGTACAGTTCTTCCTACTGTGAAGGACATTAACAAGATTCCTCATTAGAAAAGTTCTGCTTTAACTTAGTCCCGTCTGACTGCATCAGAAAGATACAATCTAGCTTTCAACAATGCATTTGCTTTTTTTGTTGATAAAGCGTTACATAAATATAGGTTTTTGAATCTATTTTCTGTTCTCATATCTTTTTTGTGTATATTTAGTTTATCTACTATTATAGTGATGTGTAAATGGTAAAAGTAATCCTTTTTTTTAGCACACTTTTAAATGACAGTACATTATATGATTCATCAGTACTCTATTATATTCCTACTTTGATCATATTAATAAAATAACCAAACCCCCAAATCAAACCTGATAGACAGGACCAAAAACAAGTGGGTGTTACTGTTGCTGATGTTGGACTTCTAATGCTTTTTAGTTACTGTCGCCGTTGACCCTGCCATACGCCACCTGAGTGGCTTTTCTGGGCTTCTCTGACACAGGTAGTTGTTCGGGTATAAATCCATTTATTGGGGATGGCAAGATGGTACAAGCAGAGCAGGTGCCATGACGAAGCGCTCTCTCTCTCTCTCTCTCGCGCGCGCGTGTGTGTTGATAGTCTAATCAGTCAGGCCAGGTGAGGCTGCTTTAAAACCAGCCATCAACCACACACACACTCCACAGTTACCCTTAAATGCAGCGAAGCATTGCCCATTCAGCTGCACTGCTAAAAAAGTTCAATTTGCATCTGGCACTCATGGTTCATCTCTCATAGTCATTTTAGATAGCAGCCGTTAACAGTGTGACTCACATGTAAAATGTCTTTTAATGAGGAGTTACATTTGTGACGATGGGAGTCGAGCGCATCAGAACCCCATGTGTTGGTTCGTTCCATACTGGTTCTTCCCTGGGCTGCAGCACCTGCTGTTCATAGAATATTTACCAGCTCATCAGACTTAGTCCAGTTTATCGTGCCTTGTGCTGTTAGTACGTCAGTACCCCTGCGCCTGTTTCAACTGAGCCCCGAGGGAGGTATACTTTACTATATATTATATATATTTCTCAAATGGAACCAACAAACTAACTACTGCTAAGAGTCCCGTGCAGCATTATGGACAGCTGGACCATTAATCACATTACATATCATTTTTTATGTTCTGCTCACGTATTTTAAGGGCACATATTTTATGTATGTGCCTTTTAATTGATTTGATTGTCTATGACTTTTAATTGATTTACAAATTATAACTATTGAATTGATCTTACAATTATTTTGATTAAAAGAAAAACATTACAATAAATCACAATAAATGTATATTCACATAACATGAATATCAATAGACACACAAACACACCTCCTGGCATGTAGCCTGCATGGAGTAGATCCATAAAGTTATTGGATTATTGCAGATCTATTTAGGGAAGGTGGCTCTTCATTGGGGGGGGGGGGGGTATTTTGGAGTGATCCGTGATTACTAACCAGACACAGCTGTTAATTTCTCCAGCATATCTAGAGGTCTTAACGGCATTAGCTTGTTGTTGTCATTTTCATATTAAATCTACCTCATTGACATTAGCTTGGTGGTCACACATGGTGGTGCAAGTACGCGACAGTTTGTTCCAAAATGCATGGTTTTAACAAAAGTGTATGTCCCTTCCTTGTGCAAACAAACTGGGCATCTTTTCTTTACCTCTTTAAGACTACCAGGAAGGGAAATAAAGGGTTGTAAAATAGCGCTAAACTTTGAAGAATGGTGGCAAAATTACTGTAACATGATGTGCATGAGAATGTGTTGTTGGAAATGGGATGTAAGAATTCTGTGAATTCAACCTCTCCATTCTTTTGAATGGAGAGGTTGAACGTTTGCTGTCTACGTACCACCACAAGCGGACAGCGATGTAGCACTATCGGACATACATGATGTGTTGTGTCGGCATCAGAACAAACATCCTGACATGGCTATGGTGGTGGCTGGGGACTTTAATAGGGCAAACCTTAAAAACGTTATGCCTAACTTCCATCAACACATTACGTGTGCTACTAGGGGGAAAATAACTTTGGACACGGTTACACACCATTCAAAGGAGGCTACAAGGCTTGTTTCTCTCCCCGTGTTCGGCAAATTAGCCAATGCAGCCATTTTCCTGCTACCGGAGTATAAACATAGGATAGCAGGGGAAACACTAGTGATGAGGGACATAAAGCGGTGGTCTGACCAATCAGAGGCGAAGCTACAGGACTTTCTGAGTGACGCGACACCAGACGTCTAGCAGGGCAGTCTCCCCTCAACCGTGTGTGCCGAAGCATCCCTAGCTGACAACCTGAAGTCATTTTATGCACGGTTTGAGGCTAGCCACAACACTCACCAGCCAATAATAACATTGTTAGCGCAGCTGGAGTGGGGATGAGCACACACTCTCTGTGACTGAGCGCAACGTGAGGAGGGCTTTGACGAACACCAGAAAAGCTGCAGGTCCAGATGGCGTATTTGGTTGAGTACTGAAGACCTGTGCTAATCAGCTAGCCTCAGTGTTCACCACAATATTCAACCTCTCTCTGGCCATGGTCCATGGTCCCCACCTGCTTCAAGGGATCCACTATTGTCCCCATGCCGAAGAATGCTTCAAGCATTCAAGCATGCTTCAAGCAGGAATGATTATCGACCGGTGGCACTCACCTCAGTGGTCATGAAATGCTTTGAGAGGCTGATTAAGGATTACATATGTGACTTCCTCCCACGTACCATGGACCTGTACCATGCTATTTTGATGTAATGATCTTTAGTGATGCAATGCTTATCTGAATGAGCAAGAATCTATAACAGGATCTATGTTTTAGGGACACAAGAAATACTGTAAACTGTAAAACTGTAATCGAGTACTCGTGTACTTGTTTTGTAGGCACTTTTTTTTGTAGTCCGCGATAGTTTCCACCAAAGTACACATATCGAAAGTCAGTTTATTGAACCTATATTTTATAGTCTATTTGTGTTGCATTCACACCGGAGCTCTACTGGCCTTGCAGTTTTTCACCTGCTTTTTACTGTTGTAGAGCTAGCAGGATACATTTCTAAACAGCCATTTTATTATTATCTATTGGGAACATTTTGTAACGTGGGACGTATCCAGTTTAATTGCGCTTTAGTTAGGCTATTGTTTAGGGCAGGGTACTGTGTGGAAATATTGACCAAACAAAGGCTCTAAAGAGAGGAGTGCTTCTGCCCAACGTCTTCTTGGCAGGTATACACCGCTAGACACACGGGACTCATACCAGTGATCGCGTCTTTAGTTTCCTGCGTCAGATCACTGTAATTCAATATCTGTTAAATATCTAATATCTATCTAACTTTTTAAAAAACACATAAATATTTGTTAATAGAAGTCGATAGTTGCATAAACAACAAAGCAATGATGATTTCAAAATCATGACCCATCCCTACTTTCAACACCATAGTCCCCACTAGACCGGCTGGCAAGCTGATTGAGTTGGGACTGAACACCCCCCTGTGTGCCTGGATCCTGGACTTCCTGACCGCCAGGCCCCAGGTGGTCAGGGTGGGCAGACACACCTCCAACCCCCCAAACCTGAACACAGGATCCCCCCAGGTTTGTGCCCTCAGCCACCTACTGTACTTACTGTACACACATGACTGTGTGGCCAGGTTCAGCTCCAATTCCATCATCAAGTTTGCGGATGACATAGTGGTGGTGGGCCTGATGACCGACCATGATGAGAAGGCCTACCTGCAGGAAGTGGCTGAGCTGTCACTCTGGTACCAGAACAACAGCCTCCTCTTGAATGTCACCAAAATCAAGGAGCTGACTTTAGGAGAGCACAACAACAGAGGATGAATGGGACTACTGTGGAGAGGGTGAGGAGTTATACATACCTGGTAGTCCACATCACATAAATTCTCCCTGAGGATCCTTCAGTCAGAGAGCATCCTGACAGGAAGCATCACTGCCTGGTTTGGCAACAGCTCTGAGGGCTCTGCAGACAGTAGTGCTGTTGTTGTTTTTGCACAATCCTGTATTCATTGCCACTTTCATTTCAATCTACCTCCTGTATATGTGAAGAATAAAGTTATTGAATTTTGAACTTGTGTACAATATGCCTGGTCAGATAGGTTTTTATTATGCAAGGGGTTCTCAAAAGATTCTGGGACACTTGTAGGGGAAATCCCAGATCCACTGGTGCAGGGGTCAGGAGGCATTTCTCAGGCATCACAATGAGGCAAAATTTGCATAAAAATTTGCACCATAAAAAAAATAATAATAATCTTATCGTTATTGGGGTTTCAGTCTGACTGAAACTGTAATTTAATGGTAAAACGGGTCTGTTAATGAACACCAGAATTGTATTACATTCTATCCAGCACACCTAAAGCCTATAAAGGACCACTTATGATCAAGTCTAGAAGGTTGTGTCTGTCGGTATACAGATCGACCCATCCATCTTCTCCAACTTCAACATAGTTTGTGTTCACTTTGTCACGTTCCAACTTCTTGTTAAATAGGTTATATATTGTAAAAAATAATATATATTGTAAAAAAAACACTAATTTATTAACATTTTTAAACTTTTGAGTAAATTATGAATTAAGTGCTGACAGCAAATAGCTACCTTATATACTTTTAACTTTTTTTTTGAAAAGCTTCTATTGTTCGGTGTGTCAAGTAGGTCAGAGCCTGGCTTAGTGCTGAGCGAAAAGTAATTCTGTCCTACAATACTAAATGGGACTTGGCCAAGAATTGTATGAATACATATTTGCGAGTTGGCTTCCAGAGGCTAATGGGCTAATTACATTTTCATCATTGGGATGCCACATTGGACTCTATGTACTGCCACCTCCCTTTCACCATTAACAACAATTAGCCCTGGTAAGTGGGAAAGGTTTGTCCACTAGAGAGAGAAAAAACAGGCATAATAATAGAAATAATGAGGATATAGAGTAGACAGGTCCAGGGTTTCAGTCCATGGTGTGTTAACTGACCCAAAGCTTTTTGTTCTACCAACAGTGTCCTCCATCTTGTTTGTTTCACTGGAATTATTTCACTGAAATACACTTTAAGTGCTTTTTTCCCCTTTGAACTAGGGCTACAATGATTAGGCTAGTCCAACGGTTCCCAACCTTGTTTCCCTGGAACCCCTTCCTCCAACTAAAAAAAAGTGTGTCGTCAATTGTTCAAAAAATGTATTCTATGTTATGTTTAATCATACAATCATGCCAACAAACATGCCCTGTAATTCTTATCATTATGTTATAATTATATGTAATTATAATCCTATTTTTCTGATTCCTTTTTGCATGTGTTCCTTGAAATATTCTTTATTCCAAGCTTGTGAGATGCATATTGAATAGTTTGGTGGACTCGGCTTTGAGTGTTTATTGGGATGTTAAGATCACGGTGCTTCTAGGAGCCTATGCCATACAATGCTGTAATTTGATTGGATGTGCTTTGAAAGGTCAGGGGCCGGTGTGAGAAGGGTATGAGGAAAAATACATGTAACAAAGTACATGTTGTAACTGTACCTGAATGCTACTCGACCCGCTGTTTGTAAACAGAAGAAAATTAGACCCGCGTCTGCTTCCAAACCCGCGATTATAAAAGGGGGTGCGTGTCCTCAAATAAGGATTTTCTTCAAAAGAGGAAACTAAAGTCATGTAATGAGTAAAATGTATGTTATACAGTATGTATGTATATTAAGCTATATAATTATATAATAAGTTAAGATGGCAGAGCAAGTTGATTGCATTGTGTGTGCTGCTGAAAACTACAATTTCGTTGTTATTAATGATTTGTGGACTATAATTTGAAGCTTTTATGTATTTAATCTGAGAATTTGCCTAACTTGGTGCCAACCTTTTCAACATGCACGTGATTGCAGCCTATTATTGGTAATACTTTTGGATTAATGCACCAAACAACAAAATGCATTGTCAATGTTTGACTTTAAAGCATAAGCATAATTTCTTTATTTAGGCAAAACGTTACTGAACAGAAAACACAGACCAGCTAAAGTATTGCGTCAAAATAAAGAATGTGTGTTTGCATGTGAACATAAATAATTAATACAAGAGGCGTAGACTTATTCTTAAATAAATGAGAATACAATGTGCATGTAATGTAAATAAAATAGTCTGTCCAACAATGACAACAAATAAGATAATCTGAAAAAAATCGATTTTGTTGGACAGGCTATAATGGAATTAAAGGATATGCAATATCGAAAATAGTTAGGATGGCTAATAGCTGAGAGCAAGAAATTAAGAAGCTGAATACCGAAAAAAAACCTGATCTGCAACCGCCTACACCCAAGGTTATAGTCGGGTCACACGGGCCAATGACTCGATCCGTGCATCTCTAGTTCACAAACCTACACATACATACTAGGGATGCATCGATCTGATACTGCATATTGGACCAATACTGGACCAATATGTGGTATCGATGGCTGGAGTCTGCATAGCTCGTCTTTTTTTTTCACAGCTGCCATTCAGCCGAAAGAAAGATAATACAGTTAATTGTCACTTTAACACTGACTTTTGAATGTGTGGTACACTACTTTATACACATATATTTTGTCACCAGTCATAAGTCGTGTAATAACCAGCGTGCGGCTGCATTAGTAATGTTGTTCCGTACCCAAGTACACTTGCTTTATACACTCTGATACAGTGGGTGGCGTTATGCACCTTGTTGGTTTGCGAGTCGCCAATAAACACAAAGAAGAAGAATTACACTTCTTACACTACGCAAAATTTGCAGAGGATGAGATTGGCGCGTGCTGCGTGCAGATGCAGATATGAAGAATAGCAGCCCATGTGTTTTGGTACAGTTAGCTTTTACACCTGATGCGTACCATACCCGAGTACACTTGAGCCATACGCGAGACCCCCTTTTCAAGTGGGCTCAGGTACACTACTCCTGTGTTCACACTAATCAAACGAACTGGACTTTGGGGTCAAGTGTACTTGTTCCTAGTGTAAAAGCACCCTTAAATGACTGCATTATGGTCAACAACATCAAAACAATTTCACCATCATATAAAAGGAGCCATCACAACATTGCACAGTTGGAACACACACCTTTAGTTTAGCTGCTACATACGCCATAAGCACATTTTTCCAATGTTAAATATATGTGTAATCTGTGACTGCAGACACCCTCTACCTGTCAACCACTATGTCAGTCTTTCCACCTCTTCCTCAACCTCTTATACATCTTCCTATCCCCGTCATCCCTGCTCGGGATTCCTCGTGTTTCTTTCGTTTAAATCCTGACAGATTTCCATGAGTTTGACTTCCTCCAAAAAGTCACTACATTAGAGGCGCTTCACCCTCTCTTTTTCATCTTCTCCACTCTGTTTTCATTTTGTTTTTCCTTCCTAATTTTACTACGCTATCACTGAAATGTTCCTACACCCCCCCCCCCCCCCCCAACTCTCATCTTACTATTCCTGTTAGGTACGCTTTTGGGGAGGTCACATGCTAATGCTAGCCTTTAATCAGTACAGAAACCTTTTTTTAAGCACCCACATGCTGCTACCGCTAGCGTCCTCTGGCTAGGGCACCTCTGTATATCTGTATTTATTTATGCATTTATTTATTTTATTCTTTTTAAACTGCAAGATGCGCCCATGGCTACGCCCTGAGTAGGGTTAATGGGGACATTCAGGCGTACTTGTTCTTTTAAATTGGTATTCTAATGACACACACACACTTTGAATTATTTTGACCCTGAAAAATACGGAGTCTGTGATTATCCAGAACATTTTTGGGGGTAATTTTGCTCGAAGCATTGAGCTGATGAAAGTATTTAACTGTACTTTAACTACAAAGCAATGAAGATAGGATGAACCAAAAATAAAAGGGGGAGAGGGGGAGATGAGATCATTTTAAAAGAATGAAGAAACAAAAAAGACCTCCTTCTTGAAAGAGAGCACTTCTCTGCATCTTGATGAATTATCCGTACAATGAGTAATGAGTTGGAATACACAGCAGCGCTATGCCTGTCCCACTCTGGACCGACGGATCTCTAGGATTCAGCGAGACACCAAATGCCCCCTGCTATGTTGGCTCTAGTCCACCAAACCAATTAGACTTTGAAAAAAGGAAGAAATATCCCAGTAGTTTTTCTTTTATTGTTTCATTTTCCTCCGATGTAGCTATTTGAAGTCAGGTCGCTATTAAAAGTTCTACATTTCATCTTTGATAAAGAGGCACTCAAGGCTAAAAGCAAATGTTGTGCAGGGAAGTAAGCCATCTTTAGTCATCCTGTGTTGCAAAGTTTTTAAAGACGGTAACAAATGTTTTGGATTAACCTTTAACAGGGGAGTTGTGTGACATGGTTGCTGGGTGGTTCAGTGTGGTTTCCTTATATCTCCCTAGGCTGCGAGATGGATAAAAAAAACAAAGACTGTGGGACAGCATTCAGAGTGCATCTTCTGTGATATGAAGTATTTCCAATTAAAACTGGGTATTACGGTTTGACCCATACATATATTGTGGTGATCGTGGAAGTACGTAACAGCCTAACGCTTAAAGTAGATCAGTGTAATTGTTGGGTGTAATGCCTGCCTGTTCGGACTTCATTGAAGAATTGCAAAATCATCTAAGACTTGTCTGTTTTAGAGGACAGCATCGATGTAATTTAAAAATATACTGTATCTCTTTGTACTTAAATGGGAATTTAATGACCTTACTGTCTGCTATTTTTATATATTTTTTAACCTGGCAGGATTTGATGAATAGATGCTTAATTGTTTAAATGACAAGGTAAGAAATATCAATTTTTCATTTATCTTTTGAAGGTAGGTTGTACTGGAAGGTTGTTAACGGTTTTCCACAGTCACAATACCGTAAGTCCAGGACGTAGATCATTTCTACTGAAAGTCTTTCTTAGTCATAATTGGGCATAATTTCAGAGGCTTACAGAAGTGGTAGGCTAATATCATATGCCATATTCCATGAGGAATTGAATCTAGTTGTCAAAAAATAGGCCAGTACATTGCAAAATGGTAATTTAAAGAAAATGTAGGGATTTATCACTTTCCTCTATGGATACGGGGACATAGCAGAGCCTCTGTTACCCTATGTTCAAATTGCTAGTGACTGAGGGAAGAGTCAAGTGATGATGAGGACCAACGGCGACCCAATTGAAAAGTAGTGCTTATCTGATCTTGAAGATGGAGGAAAAGCATATTTTAGATGTCGTTGACAACATTTTGGGTTCATCTCATTGAGATCTGGCTCTGGTGAGCTGGTTTTGCCTATGGTGAATGACTTTTGGTGAATGACTTGACTTTGTGATCCAAGAATGGCTAACAATAGGCCAATCTACATCTGTTTTGCGCTCTGGGCTTTCTTCACCTTTACTCCTGAGAATGGTGGAATATGATCTTCAAACTCAATTGGACTTAGCACGTTTTTCCATTCATGGGACAGACTCTACTTGCTTTCACACTCGCGACAATAACTTTCTTTTAGCTACACAGACCTTTGGCTCACCATCTTCTCTAACTCTCTTAAGTTTGTCCTGCCGGCTCTGTACTCATATGATGAAATTGATCTGCAGTTTGATTGTATAGCCATCCGATGTCCAATCAAATGTCATAAAGAAACACTGTAAATCTCTTTCTGTTCTCTGCTGATGATATCTGGTAATGTGCATGTATTTTCTCCATGTTAATGCTAGAAGCGTGGGTACACAACTCAAATCCTGATGTACTTATTATTACATGGTTAAAAAAGCATGTTCTAAACTCTGATTAACGTTGCAGGTAACAATATAGCAGGATATATCTTCTAAATCTGGCGGAGTGGCTATCTTCATGAAAAAACACCTTCAGTGCTCTATTGCTGTTAATAAATCTGTCCCCAAACAGTTTGACTTGCTTGTTTTTAGCATTAAGCTGTCAAAGAGCTCTATACTGATGGTGTCTTGGTGTTATCACCTACTTTCAGCTTCAGTCTGCACCCTACCTGCCCTTAGCTCCCTCTTAGCACCCTACAACAAGTCTCTTTGTGCTGATGGGTGACTTAAATTGGGACATGCTTAAGCTCTCTGCCCAAGTAACCTCCTTCAATAACCCCAAATACCCAGAAAATGCCACTCTCATTGATGTTATGCTCACAAATAACTCTGATAGGTATAAGTCTGATGTTTTCTGTAGTGATCTTTGTGACCACTGTTTTATTTCCTGTGTCTGTAATGGTTGTGCAGTCAATCAGCCTGTCCTAAGCACCCATAGACGGCTCCTAAAAAACTTTAATGAGCTAGCTTTCCTTCAGCAATTAGCTGCTATAAAGTGGGATAGAATCAGCTTGATCCCTGATGTTAAAAATTCATGGACCTTCTTTTAAAACATTTTTAGTGGGTTAGTAAATAAGCATGCTCCCTTTAAAAAAAAAACAGAGAATAAAAAGCAGATGCAGCCCCTGGTTTGACCGCGATTTAGTAGAGTTGCTCCGTCTTAAGAACTCCACCTGGCGCAGGGCTCATCATTCAAAGTCTCCAGAGGACTCGCTGTCATTCAGACAAATTAGAAATAAGTGCAATCAGGCTATCCGTAAAGCCAAGGTCAGCTAATTCCAGGAAATCTTTAATCTCTGTGGGTCTAATCCACGAAGGTTCTGGAAGACGGTGAAAGACATGGAGAGTAAACCCCCCTCCTCTCAGTTGCCTAAGTCCCTTGTTGCTGATAATATTGTAGTTACAGACAAGGAGTGTATGTATGGCTGAGCTCTTCAATCACCATTTTGTTAAATCTTCCTCTCCCAACAGCTCCGAGCCCCCCAGCCCTCCTAGCCCACCCCCACTTTACAGCATCTCCCTGCAAGAACAAGGACATGGTTTTGGAAGAGCTTAGTAAACTTCCCAATAAACAAGCTGGTTCTGATGGCTTGGATCCCTTTTTTTTACAAGGTTGCAGCCCCTTTCGTTGCTAATCCCATCTCCAATCGTTTTACCCTGTCCCTCCAATCAGTGGAGCAACCCTCTACCTGGAAGGCAGCCACGGTGTGTCCACTGCTCCCAATTCCTACCATCCAATATCTATATTGCCCTGCAATGCGAAAGGTATTGTATTGTATTATATTTGATATATTGTCTGGGATGCAATCTGGGTTCCGTGCAGGCTATGGGTGTTAAACTGTGACTCTCAAAGTACTCAATGATGCCACCAACGCCCTTGATTCCAAACACTGCTGTGCTTCCATATTTATTGAGCTTGCTAAAGCATTCAACACTCTAGACCATGTACTGCTTTCGTGATGGCTAAGGAGCTTTGGTGTCACAAAACAAATAATAGCTTGGCTTGATAACTATCTGTCTGGTCGTACTCGGTCTGTAAAATCTGACAATCTGCTGTCACAGCCCCTGCCCATCTGTAAGGGAGTGCAAGGCTCCATCCTAGCCCCCATTCTTTTTTCCATCTACACAATTAATATATTGTACTCTGTAGGGAATGCCTCTATCTACCTCTATGCCGACGACACTGTTCTGTACTCTGCTGGCCCCTGCCCGGATGCTGTCCTGAAAACTTTTCAGGAGAGCTTCCGGGAAATACAGGCGGGTTTCTTAGTTCCCTTGTACCCTGTACTACCACAGTCTGTGCTGTCTATTGGGCTATGCCTTGATGTACCCTGCTACCAAAGTCTGTGCTGTCTAGGCTATGACTTGATGTCTCTTGTACAACCACAGTCTGTGCTGTCCATTGTACTATGACTTGCCTGTTCATGTGGTTTGTTGTCTCACATGTCTCTGCTGCTCCCTTGTTTTTATCATTGTGTCTCTGTGTTAGAGCCCGACCGATATATCGGCGCTTTTTTATTAGGGACCGAGCCAGTGAAACTGGAAGGTCCCTATTGAAATTGCTTCGTTTATTCTTATTCTTATTATTTGCGGCTTTGCCGGCGATTTGCACCATCTCAACGTATACATTTGACTGTTTTTATTTGGCAAAGTTGTCGGGGCTGGTGAAAACTTATATATTCTATGCGTCACGTTCATGTCGCACACTTGGAAGACCACTAGGTGGCGCTGTTTTTGAGCATTTTCCGTAATGCTCATAACTCCCGCATACTTGGTCGCACATCCATAAACCTTATATCCACACATGCAGGAATCATTGCTGCACCTCCTCATATAGGCCACGCCCACTTCCGCCTACATTTTTTTTTCGCTACAGCGCGAAAACTCGCAAATACTACGTCCATAGGTTCCAACTATGCGCCTTTCTTTGATTCGCACGAAACTTCACAGGTAGCATCTCCAGACTGTCCCATGAAAAAAAGTAATTCAAAGTTTTTTAATATTTCAAAAAATAAGCGCGCTATAAATATTTTCATTTGTGTAAATTTTACGTCAAAAAAGCAAGTCGACCCTTCCTCCACTTTCGTATGTTTGTTCAACACCAAACTTTAGTCAATAGTTCCATATACCTCCATTAACCATCGTACACATTTTCAGACCATCGCCACTAGGTGGCGCTCTTTAAAATTAAGAAGTTTATATCTCCACATCGGCAATTGCGATTTCAACGAAACTTGGTAGGATGGTAGCACATGGCTCCCTGAGGCTTACGTTAAAAGGAGAAAAAAATTCCGCCACTAGGTGGCGCTCTAATGTCAGCATAAATCACTGTACAAAGACCGTAATAGTTATGAATATGAAATTCACAGGACACGTGTAGACTGGTGCCCAGAGCACACATACCAAAAATCGTGTTTGTCGTGGTTGTAGCGCCCCCTACAGGACTTTTAAAAAGCAGCCCCGACACCCCGTTTCACGGATATTTATGAAACTCGGTAGGCCCATGTAACAGTCCAAGACCTACAAAAAAGCCTCTTGGACCCATACCCCAAAACCCACCGGAAGTCAGATATTTTCATTTCAATTTTTGACATTTTTCAATTTTCGCCTCCTATTTCAACGAACTCCTCCCAGAGGATTTGTCGCCTGGGCTTCAAATTTTTTTTATCCGTTCAGGAGGTGGAACTTGAGAAAAGTTGTGCTATTTGCGACTCTACGTCGAAGGGCGTGGCCGTGGCGGGCCGTCAAAGTAGGCCATATTCAATTCCGTGATCTTTTTTGCAGTTGTATTTGAACAAACTCCTCCCAGGGGAGTTGTCGCTTGGGCTTCAAAATTCTTTAGTTCACTCACAAGATGTTACTTGAGAAAAGTTGTGCTAATTGCGACTCTACATCGAAGGGCGTGGCCGTGGCGTGCCGTCAAAGTTGGCCATTTTTAATTCAGTGGTATTTTTTTCCCATGTTTGGGAACTAACTCCTCCCAGGGATTTTATTTGTTCTGCTTTAAAATTTGTCAGTACAGTCAGAACATGGTGCTGAACAAACATTGTGCTCCTTGCGACTCTACGTCAAAGGGCGTGGCCGTGGCGTTCCATCAAAGTTGGTTCTGTAGTCTTTTTTTCCAAAGTTTGTGAACGAACTCCCCCCAGGGAATTTATCAGTTCTGTTTTAAAATCGGTCAGTACAGTCAGAAGATGGTGCTGAACAAACATTGTGCTCTTTGCGACTCAACGTCACAGGGCGTGTCCGTGGCGTATCGTCAAAGTTGGCCATTTTGAATGGAATGTCAAACTGATGCGATTTGTGCCATTCCCTGACCCTAATGTTAGCTACTACGCGTCTCCCTGTGAACGCCCCGGTCTACCGCACACTGCATGGACCGCGTCGGACGCCAACCTGTCGCGACACTATCCACGACACGCCCCGACGGACTCGGCGAGGTCCCGCACACAGCTCCTTGGAGCTTTAATTTTCTTTTGTTTTTCTTTTGCTCCGGAGACGACTATATTCCTGTTAACGCGCCGCAACGCGACGCTTCCTATGTGTGCAGCACTTGTGTCATAGACGCGCCGCGGCGCTGCGGCGGCAGTGTGTTTTGCACTTTATAATGCTTTATCTCCATTTCTGTTTGTTGTATTGTGTCCTGACTGAGAGCAAAGAACCAGGTTCCTTGTGTGTGGAAACTAGGCCAACAATGTGATTCTGATTCCAATTATGCTACCATGCACAAAATAGACAGCATTTTTTGTACGTATTGTTTGAAAATATTATTTTGATTACTAAACAATAAACAGGGGAAACGTGGAAATTGTTATTTGAACACGCCGGCCTGCCGAATAGCTCTACTACAAACTTGATATTGCAATGGGCGCAACCGAACTTGATGTCTGCAGTGCTGCTTGAAGCCCCGCCCCCCTGGCGACGACAGGCAGCTAGCAGCCAGCGGCCACAGCGCCCCCTGCTGCACATGTTGCTCGCGGTGTGACCCATCGGTAAAGTGTGTTCACTGCATTATCCTATTATTTTAGTGAGGACTCATAAATAACTACATATAACTAATGTTAGGGAAATCTGTTTATGTTTTGTTACGCATTTCTGGAATTTCTTTTTTAAATAAATATATCGGCCGATATATCGGAATATCGGATTTTTAAGTCACCAAATATTTGTATTGGTATCGGCCTTAAAAATCCCATATTGGTCGGGCTCTACTCTGTCTGTTTTTTTGTTTTTATCCCTACCCCTGTTCTGTGGTCTTTTGCCTCTTGTCAGGCCATTATTGCTAATAAGAATTTATTCTTAACTAACTTCCTAGGAAAAATAAAGGTTGATGATAATACATGCTTTAATACACAAATAAGTGAAACCCCACGTCACCTTCATTTAATATCCTTTGACTGCCAATGGAGACAGGCCTGGTTTGCAGTAAATTATTATAATCATTTTTTTTTTTTTAAACATAATACAATAAATCAGTAGGCAACATATTCACTGCTTCTTGTACTTTGTGCTTCCTGAAATGTTTTGACAGATATGGCCACAAGCTAAAGGCAGAATATTTGGGTTTCAGAGACATTCAGGGAGTGCGAATTGGCGAACCCAAGCGCCGATGTCGCTGGTGGTGTGAACCTAGCTTTAGGGTGCAGGAGATCTTCCAGACCAACGATGTGTCTGACAGTAGCTCTTATGGTTGCCAGGCTGGGGCTTTAATGAGTTCCTATCTAACAGTTGTGTGTGTGTGGGTGTCGGTGTGTGTGGGTGGTTGTGTGTGCATACAAATTTGGTGCATGTGTTTGTTGTTGTTCACCTGATATGAACCCAGATTTAAATAGAGCAATTCTGAGTGCTGCACAACTTGCACCTCCAATGAAAATTGCTAGCAGTACATAGCTAAACAAATTCAACTTTCGACACCTCCTTGCCTTGCCGGCCGTGGCCTTTACTGTCTGCACTTTGATGTTGGTTGGGAGGGTGGGCAAATTCTCAGAATTAAGTACAATGCTGTTATTGAGTATCACTAGTGTAGGTATAGGCAAGTAGCAGCTGATTCCTCCGATTATAATTCTCTGGTGGTTCTCTCTCTGAAAAATTCATTTCCCAGTGTTAATCCTGTGTCCCTGTATTAGTTGTTAATTTATCTCTTGTAATATACCAAATGTATGTCAAATTCCTTTTTGAGTATTTTTTACATAAAAATCCCTGCGACATATATGGCCTCACTCCAACGACTTCATCAGGGTCATCTACTTCCTCATTTTCATCCCTGTCCGATTCATCCAAGCATACGTCGGCAGAATCCACATGTGTAGTCAAAGGTGGAGGCGAGAAGTCCTCCACAACAGTTTTTAAAGGAAATACGTAAATATGCAGAATCAAATAGAGCTCACAGGGCTTTTAAAGGAGTGACCCCTTCTACTAGTTCCATTCAAGGTTTCTTCCACTGGGTTTTTGGGAAATGTTTTTCAGGGTTAGTCAGTGTCATCCAATCTGGGGTCCATGCAGCCCGTTGAGACTGTAGTTGTGATGAAGGGCCAAACAGATACAAATGGCTGTTATACCATCTGCACTCACAGGGCACATAGGCCTGGCCTGGTAATGTGAAAGACTATTATGGTAATCGCAGGGAGTTTGACACAGGGAATATCGATGGATGCAAAGTAGATTGGGTTTGCTGCCAGTGATTCTGCCACATCCCAATGAATGCTGTTTTTAGCCACATTGCATAGGTCAAGGCTCAATATAGGCTTTGTTATCCTATTTCAGTGCCTTGGATGTTCTTTGTCAATTGAATACACAAATTCCTTATTAAAGGGAAGCAACTCTGCACTTCTTTATAACTTAATACTGATATTGATTTAATTGGAGTTGGAGATGGCAATAATGCAACTGCTAAAGGATACAAGCAGCCAATAAAGGGTTGGGAGAATTAACACACACACAACACACATTCTTGTGCACACACACTCGCTATACCTAGATGGGGTCCTTGAGGTGCTTGCGTCTCGTAAAAGGCAATAACGCTTACCTTGCTTTGAGAATAGCAGAACACATTTTCAGACCACCTCACCCTTGACTGCGATTGCCTTTAGTGTGCGTTTGTGTGATGACCCCTTTTTTCTAGCGATGTTGGTGTAGAATAGGCCTTTGTTGACCCCTCACTTCTGTACCTTCCACTTGTCTCTCCATATTCATCCCTCTGCTCACCCTGCTGCAGTTTTAGTCTCCACCGTTTCTCCTTTTTCCTCTCTCCTCCTCCTGTCTCTTTTCAAGTGTGTTACTGATCCACCATGTGTTCGTTAAACATGGCTGCACATACACATCGCTGCTTCACAAGTGCACCATCTGCACTGTGGTAACTGCAATCATTTTTCCTGTTACGTGTGGAATTACATGTGTTTTGCGTGTTACACAGCTGATTTGCTGTCCATTGTGGTCTATTTCCAGTAATCCCTGAGAGAGAGAAAGAGAGAGAGAGAGAGACCTAAATAGACACACATTAGGTCCCCAAGCGGACCTGCAGACCCGCTCCATGTCCCCTCCCTAAAGCTGAAAACATCACTTGTACGATGAATAACACCCATCTCGCTCACACTCACAACTTGCTTTTTGTTGTGACCTGGGGGAGAATTGCTGTGATGGTTTTTAAACAACACCACCGGGGCCCCCTTTAGCACCCGTCGCCAGCGGTGATGGAAAAAATAAGATCATTCAAAACAGACAGATGTAAGAAGCAGCCGGTTTGATGGTCTGTCTTCAAAGACGCTGATCTGTTAGAACTGAATGGTGCCAGATGTCTTCCTGCTGTCAACTGGATAATAAACCAAACTACAGGGTTGTCTGGGAAAGTTGCAAAGAATTGTGTATGAATTGTATGGTTATTTCAAATCCATGGCAAAGTTGTGATGCTGTGAAAGAAGGCTTTGAACGGCGGTAGTAATCCACATCTTGACCCTTCTCTCTGCCGCTCTCACTCTCGCTCTCTCTCTTGTTCTTCGGTTTAATGAACATTAAACAAGAAAAAGGGTGGGAGTGTCACGCCATCAAAAGTTAAGTTTTTAGACCTCTCCAAGGACACATTTCCTCGACTAAAACACAACTTTTTTTAAATTCTTCTTTCAGAGGACCTTGACTGCAGAGTGTGTGACAAAACAAAACAAGCTAATGGTTTTTATGGTCCCAAAAAGCTTGTTCTTCCAGGCAAGTAAAAGTTGAAAGGTTTAAAACCATTCAAACTACATCCTGCCACCCACTCAAGGTATTTATTGTTCAGAACTGTATGGTGGGAGCTCTGGCATTTCACAACCAAGAGTTTAGTCACTACAGTCTCACCTGCACTTCCATAATTCGCAAAAAAAATACTGGGTATGAATAAGACTTATTGGAATGCGATTAGCAATTCTAATATATAACACCCGCTTTCCGTGTTTTAATAGACACACTACCCAACAGAAAATAATGTATTCTCTCCATTATTCACTTGGAGCCTGTCCCAGAATAAGTGAGGCAAAGCCACTAAGTACAGAAGCCCTTGGAAACGGCATCTCAAGCAATGAGGCACCTACTGCTAGGCCTGCTGCCAAGGTTAGCCTTACGCTCTTCTCACGCTCTCACTTGGGTTTTTCATTTATATACTTGATAGTTTTTTTTATTTCAAGTTTTATTGATTTTGATATTACAGCTGGCTGCACCGTTATGTTTGAAATGCGTTTATCTTCCTTTCGTGACAGTCAATCTTATTTCAAGCTTGAAAAACACAACATTTTAAATAGCAAAATATACATTTCTGATTTGACTTTCCTTTTAAAAGAAACAATCAAAAGAGTCATGTGCATCGATACAAGTTTACTGCATCATGACTCATCATCACTGTTATGTTCTTTCGAAAACAAGTAATTATTCAAATGTTCAAATCATTGTTTATCTTGTGCCCTTGTACCACACGTTGTGTCAATAGCCTCTCCTGATGCGTCACCACTGTTCTAACCTGCACAGGCCTCCTCTCTGCTGGTCACAATCAGCTCCACCTCTTTACCCTGTCAATGACAATATCATGTTCACATTTCCCACCAGGGAATAAATGCAGAAGAAAGGACCGGGCGGACGTCCTTCAAGTGAAGGAATGCGTTTTGCTCCCTATATTGTTAGGCTCCTCCAGCTCTAATGGGGCCGTGCCTGATGGATGGACTAATGCATCTGATCTGCCTGGCTGGAGGTTTGGATGGCTCACTGACGTACACACTTGTGTGTGTGGTTGTCAGACAAGAGCCTCCCTCCGTCTCACCCTTCTATCGCTGCCTTCTCTTTCTCTCTCGCTTTCGCTCTCTTTCTCGTTGTTCGGTTTAATCTTTTTTTTTTTTACCCTGCACTTTAGCATAACAGCACTTTAGCGTTGTTTTTGTTAGCAGAAAATACTTTTACTGAGCTGTTCTTGTTTTGCCATTTTTCATTAATCAATCTTCGTGAGTGTGAGTGTGTGTGTGTTGTAAAACTAGCTAGTGGGAGTAACAGGATTATTATATAGATGGAAAGGCAGAGGGGGTGAGCAAAACATATTGATAGACCAAGAGTATTGCGCTCTCCCTCCCTCTCCACCTCCCTCCATCTGTGCTTACTGGAGTAGAAAATAAATAGTTTTAATGGTCAGAGGCTTGTCTGTGTTTACTTGTAACAGTGTGTGTGTGTGTGTGTGTGTATCTCTGTTTATTGGGCAGCAAAATCTCATGAGGTAGAGCAAGTCATCTCTCAGCTAGACGGTGGCTGCTCCACCCCTCATTGACCTCTCCTTGAGCAAGGCATCAGGTGTGTGAAGGTGGAATTCCATGGGTCAATGTGAGGAGGAATTGTAGAGCACTTTTTTCTCAATATTGATCTATTTGGGATGTATTTTATGCCTGAGCCCAGCCAATGAACACTTTGAAATAAATGGCAATTAATTAAAACCAAATTAGTTTGTCTAGCCCGAAAAATGTCATCGATCTGGGTACTCAAAAATTGAGATTTAATTGTAAAATGTGTCGTATCGTTAGACCCCTGATGCGTCTGTGTGTATGTGCATGCACGGTGGATTCTTTATGTGGTGTATTTGTTACCAGTTAATATACTAAATAATTAAGCTTCGATTTTATCATCTGTTGCTGGAGGAATACTGATAGAGGGAGAGGGGGGGACAGAGAGATATGCTGAGTTCAGGGGATGGCTGGATGGATGAAGAAGGGAAGAGGTGGGGCAGAGAAAACGAAAGGGTGAGATCAGAGACAAGGAATTGAAGCTGAAGATGTGTGTAGAGGGCTAGAGAATGCAATGGAGCAAGGAGATGGAGAAAGAGTGACAAACCAATGGCTTGAATTTGCCTTCTGGGGAGAGAGGAAGAGAGGGTGATGGAGAGATCATTACACCATGTTGGAGTGGGATGCCGAGGTCTTTTGGATAGCAACACTGCTGGCTGGCTGGTAGGCATTATTATCAATACAATATTCATATTGTGATATAATACCAGTAATTCAGTGGTGGCTGCTGACCAGAAAGTTTGGTGAAGCAAGTCCACCATCACGCCCCCACCCACCCCACCCCTTATTCAATACATCAACAAAATAATGTAAATGTAATATTGTAATCAGGTTTTATATTGGAAAAGCCTAGCACAACTGAGGGGCACGTATTCAAACTGAGATGGCATTGGTTGAACTAGCTTTCTGACTGACTAAGAAGAGGCTTGAGTTGGACTTCTTGCTGTGCCTGACAGTTCTCAGTTGCTATACTTAAAGTGAAGAAAATAGACATAGTGAAATTACACTTGTCTTGGAGCACAATAAAATGAATCTGAAAACGTAGGCTACCTTTCAATGATGACAGCAGTGGATTCAGGACTGGAGCGTGCTCGGAGTCATCCTTCATCCCGGACAAGATTCTCAACTTTTAATTTATCAAAAGCATCCTCACCTAGCCAAAATAAACACAATTCCAACATCAAACAAACAAATAAGAGTGTAGCAACAAGAGTAGTGTATTTGATAACTGTGAGTGCCTGGGTGCTTAAAAATGTGTCATAATCCATCCAGGTCGAGGATAGTGACCAAACAATAAAACACACACAAACACATGCATGCAGTTACCGAGGGGTGGTGCTGTTTTGCACGCTACCATGCATGTTTTTGAACCAAGGCAATTTTTGGCTTCACAAAGGAAATAGTTGTCCTTATAGTTTAACCTTAAATACATTTGGCTGGAAAATGCATATTCTGCATCAACTGTTGAAGCACTGCTTATTATTATTAAGCACTGGATTATTTCACTTCATCAAGTTATCACATTGCCAAAATTAACAAAATGTTTTCCATGTTTCAAGAAAAACATTTTTTGTAGTGGTTTCATTTGTTCTCAACAACAGGAGTAACCTGGCAGTATTAAACTTATTTTTTTATGTTGCGAGACCGCAATGGGGAGTAGCGACAGTGGCAATCAATATTTCTGATGTGCTTTAAAGATTCAGAAAATAAACGTGTCCCGATAGATCAATCTGATGAGAGTTAAGTGAAATTCTTGTCGTATGGTGCTTTTCCAATGAAAACATGATGGCAGGGGCAGGATTAAATGTAGGGGAGATGTGTACTGAGCTTTTTTGTAGGAATATATTTGCGATGGAGGTACTGGGAGGATTCCCCGGTGTTGTAAACAGCATTCTTTGTGAAGAGAATATTACCCCCTACTACTCGGATTTGGTGACGCAATCAAAATAAGCCGTTTGTTTTAGAGGAAGTGAGCTGAAAAGTGTGTGTGTGTGTGTGTGTGTGTGTGTGTGTGTGTGTGTGTGTGTGTGTGTGTGTGTGTGTGTGTGTGTGTGTGTGTGTGTTGAAGAAGGGATAAAAGAGGAAAAGGGAAGAGAAACAAAATAGGTTAGAAGAGTGAAATGAAGAATAAATTAGCAGTAGATAATAAGTAGTAGAATTAGGAAGGAAAAGATTGCAATATTTTGGCAATATTGAATCCTGCCAATAACTGTGCGTGTGTGTTGTGAGTCCTAGTCATCCCAGGGTTTCACTCCTGGAGAAGTAGATTTCGTCATGCCTTCACTCTAAAGACAGCTTTGATGGACAGAACTGCAGCCATGTCCTCACTGTAGTGCTGCATGTCCTACACACACAAACACACACGCCAATGTGCACACTAGTTGTACAAACTCATGAACAGACAAACACACATGCATTATATATATATTATTATATACATCTCTTCCGAGAAAGAGGCAAGCAATAATGTAGGGCTGTACCCTAAAATTGAAATGGTGGAATCATTATTCCAAGTCGACTCAAATTATTTCAGTCAACTGTGGATTATAATAATTACAATATAATAAACAATAATAAACAATTATAATAAACAAATCAAACATGTAGAGGTTATAGAGGCTGCTGTAGCCAAGATTTGAGAGTTGGAAAGAGAGCAGAAGAAAATGAACACCCAAACGCTCCCTCCCTCCCTAAGTTTCTCTGCCATTAACCATAGACCGCAGAGTGGTGACTACAGACAGAGAGAGGCGGCTGCATCAGAGCCAAAGTAGCACATTTTTTTTATTAATTCATATTATCGGCAATGAGGTAAAAAATAATGCTGATTCCGATAATCGTGCCATTGAGAAGTGTTGCACACACCTGTGGTGGAGTTTAGCTATGTGACAGACAGGCATGATGGATTCCCCAAACCAATCAGAGAAGAGATGATTGGTCAGAAATTAGGTAGGAGGGGTCTAAAAGCTAAATTGTCTCATACAGCTCGGTCAGCTAGAAACATATTCTCAAATATCACTCACTAATACCTGACGGATGACTATGCATGACTATTTAACAAATTACAAATGCATATGACCTTAGCTCTTAGATCATATAGGCAGACTATAGATCTTGCCTACAGCACCTTTTAATAGGCCCACATCAATTTCATGAGGCTTACATATTTACCATGGGGTAAGAGGAAAATAATAATAATTATTGCTATATTATATGTTGGCTCTATTGGGAGATCTACAACTATAAACTTTGATGGGTGAACGCTCCGCAACGGTAAAAAAAACAAAAAAAAGAAAGTCTCTAAAACGAGGACTCTTAAGTATCTGACATTATGAACTCAAAAGACTGTGTATTTGGATGTGTATGTGTGTGTGTTTACGTTATCTGCTGTGTTTTGTGATACTGGCTGTATTTGGCCTTTAGCTAAAACCCTGAATGGCTTTAATCTACGATAGACACGCACACACACACACGCAGAGATGTTGTGTTCTTGCAGACCTTGACCGTGTGTGTGTGTGTGTGTTTAATTTTTAAAACAATAGTTGACATTGGGAAATTACATATCCCAGTATTTATTTTCATCCTTTAATGTGTTTTCTTCAGAACCTATAGCAGCTGTAAAATACCATTTAATAAATGGTCTTATCTTATGGTGTTCTTTTTTTCTGAACAATGTGTGTGCTGATGTTCTCCGTGTGTTCCCTATGCACAGAACCTGCTGTCTGAGAAGGTGGACCAGCTTATGGAGTGGTCCTCCCGGCGCTCGGTGGTCCGCATGAATGGAGACAAGTTCCGGCGCTTCGTCAAGGCTCCACCCAGAAACTACTCCGTCATCGTGATGTTCACCGCCCTGCAGCCACAGAGGCAGTGCTCGGTCTGCAGGTATACACATTCACAAACACAAACACACACACACACACATGGTTTTGTCAGGGCCGATACCAATTATTAGTAATTAAGGAAACCGGTATTTGGAACCGATATACATTTGCAGTAAAAATGAAAAACTTGGAGTCAAAATTTAGAATAACACAAACTCCAACACAAAACTTTTGCATTTGTTTAATTGAAAGAGAACATTATCTTAACACAAAAAGTGACCGGCCCTGGTAAGTGACAAACTAAGATAGTTGGACTACATACAGATAAACAGTGAATAAACATAATAAGATAAGATAACATAAACAGTTAGACTACATTCAGACAGCTTTTTAGCTTGTTCATCACATTTTGCTATTAGCTTAACCAGTGTGCTGTGTTTGTGTAAAAGATACCGGTGGATGGGACACTGCAGGCAAAGCAGTTGAAAATATCGCTTTTCTATATGTTTATACTTGTTGAACAGGTGGTTTGATAAAGTACTTATTGGCTTTTTACTCACAGGTTTTATTGCACTTACAGTAACGAGTGTAGTTGTCATCAACTCGAGTAAAACTTATCTTTCACTTCACTGTGTGTGTGTGTGTGTGTGTGGGGGGGGGGGGGGCGGAGCTGAGCCTACACACACACAGACGACAGGAGGAGAGGCTGCAACACTAGCTTCAGTCAGCTTTTCTAAGTGGATACAGTGCAAGTGCAAGTGTGGTTTGCATTCGTTGTGATTATTATGTCCTCCCATCATATCTAAAATCAGCGAAAGAAACAGCCATGTTCCCCTGTATGCTTTCACAGCACTGCTGCGCCGCTGTTGAAAGCATATAGGGGAAGGACTGTATAACATGTACGGGCAAGTAATGTTATGTTCACCATATGGTAGGTAAAATAAGTTCCAGTTGCACTGGCACCAACGTTACTCAAAGATATAGCCATCACTACATAAATACACTCTTATCTTGTTATAGTTAACTGTATATAACTTCAACAAAGTGCATTATTGGGGCATTTTCAGTATAACTGGGAAACTGGGCATGCTTGTCATCATAGAAATAGATCATAAGATTGTGGTGTTGTTGCAACTTCAGCGTAGAGGATTGTGATGTTTATTGCAACTTCGGCAATATCTGCTGCCTTACCTTGAAAACACAGCTCCGCTCACCGGAGCTGCTCAGCCTGCAAATGCGTTCCTCTTGTGTGTGCCTGTCTGTGGCACGGTAGCCTTCAGTGTTGATAGGCTATTACTTGTGATGTGTTACCAATCAGATAGTGCTGTGGGCGGGACATTGCTCGAGACCACAGAGTGGTGACTACAGACAGAGAGAGGCGGCTGCATCAGAGCCAAAGTAGCGCATTTTTTAATTAATTCATTTTATCGGCAATCAGGTAAAAACAAATACTGATTCCGATAATCGTGCCATTGAGAAGTGTTGCGTTCACGCACCTTTGGTAGAGCTGAGGTACAGTATATGTGATTGACAGGCAAGATGAATTCCTCGAACCAGTCAGAGAGGAAATTTCCTGATTGGTCAGAAATTAGGTTGGAGAAAGAGAAAGACTGTGTGGAAATGCAGAAATGACGTTGTCTACAGGCGATCATGTGCTATCCGAAAATGGCAAAGTGATACAAGTGGATTTTCGTTTGTGAGTTTGTGTGTAAAATGCAAATCCGCAAGCATAGCATTGAGATCCACAAATGCCTTTTCGATTCTGGATTCCCCAATACCTGTTTGAAAGCTGTAAATGTTAGGAAGATATTCACAAATGCTTTTCATTTATTTGTAAATTAATTTAATGTATTCGCAGATTGTTTTTATTAATTATTTGCAGATGCATTTTTTATTTGCTAAATATGTTTGTGAGTACAAATCCTTTTTTTATTTGTGGAATGTGTTTTATATTAACAGATTGCACATTTACACACGGATTCTTGATCTGTTCACACAAATAATATTCACACAAAGTTATCTCCATACACCAACAATCAAATTATATCAATCTTTTTGACTACTTCAGAGAACTCCAGAATAATTTAGTGAGCTTGGCAGCAGATACTTGACAACTACGCAGCGAGCGGTGGGTTAGTTGACATTTTGCAGCAGAAGCCCTGGCCAGTCATAAGTATCAGTTAATTAGACGGAGCTGCACTCCAAAACCACTTATCTGCTGTGACTGGAAAACACTAGGCTTTTGTGCTTCATATCCTCTCCCACTTGTTAGAGTCCAGGCATGGCCTGGTGTTCATGAAATGATCATCATTCCCTCGCTGGGTTCAGAGGGAGGTCATCTTAAAATTGGGAAATGGATGGGTATCCAAAATCATTGTTTGTTTTTTACATAAGGACCTGTCTTCTTGCAGTCTCATTATTCTCTTGATAGACAATGTTATTTTTATTTTTTTTATTTCCAGTTGGTAGAAAAGCTAGCATTCACTTTGCTCCATCGGCTGTCAAATCTGTTTGTTTTCTTTCACATCCATTCCGATTGCCAGCCAAGCGTTGGGTCCAAATCTCCCAGGAAACATGCTAGCTCATCTGCATAAATTCATCATCCTGTGAACCCTCCTGGAAATTATGGAAATGCTGTTAACAGTAGCAACAACAACAATGCTGTGTTATAACTAGGGGTGTAACGATTTTGATTCTATTTGGAAAATTGAAACTTTTGATTTTCGAACTGTGACATTCAAAAGGAGTATGCAATTCTGTGAGTGACTTCACGTCATATCAGTGCCCCACTAAAAATGCGTCGCCGTCCGCGTCAAGTCAACACAGCGTGTCAGAAACAATCAATGTACAAAGAATGGTGTCATCATTTATGAGTGAAAGTGACTAGTTGACAGATTTGCCATTGAGAATTGAAGCAATTTTTTTTGCTTGGATGGAGCCAATCGGACAGTGGAGTGCCTTCCATAGATTGTTATGGCAGCGCTTCCCAGCCGAATGCAAAAGCTGAGCAGGCATACGTTGCACGCCAAAGAAGACATTCAATAATGCATTTGCACTGAAGTACATTGGATTGGACAAAACTATGAATGATTTTGACTACACTTGGATGCACAGCAATCGGCTAACACCATGGCTAACACCGGTATAGCGTCAATGACAACAACAACAATACAGCATGTGCAACTGTGGTACTTCCTGTTATACAGGTCCATGTATACACGGACCTGTACGCCCCCTATGGTTAACGGCTAAAGGGCTAAAAGGGAAGGGGGACAAATTGAACTCGAAAACCCTACTGCTTCTTTATAATCAGCAGTATGGCACAATATCTGTGCTGTTGACTTTTTTTTTTACACAGTTTACCGTCTTTGCTACACCCGAGTGCCATAAGCATCAAACATGGCAGGATATATTCACAAATGCCAATAGAACGTGTTTTTTGAGACTTTAAAGTTTGCTTGTTGTTAGTTTTTTTTATTTTCTATTTTTGTTATTTAGAAATGTTACTATAAATAGTTTATTTAATGAGAACCCAGTGTTTTTTCTTTATAAAAGAAGGCCAATAGTCTTACAGTGGTGTAGGCCTAGCCTAAGCCACTATACTGTATATATAAAATAAATATATCGAAAATCAAGTCGAATCATGACCTCAGAATCAACCAAGTCAAATCAAATTGAGAATTTGATGAATTGTTACACCCCTAGTTATAACACTGCAATGAAACAACTGGGAGAAATTGCTGTGGGGCTAAGACTTCCCAACATTTCAGAACCATGGACAGTTACCCACAGAGTCTTGTAGATCTAGCCTTCTCAGCACATGACAGTGCCATAGTGCCACTGTAGGTGTAGCCTCAATACAGACCAATGGACAGTACCAACTTGTGTACTGTAGGTCTAGCGTCATTCCAGACCAATGGACAGTACCAACTAGCCTGGTTCCGCCCGCCTCCGTACTTCTGCTCAATTTTCATTTCACTTCAGTACTAGGTCTGGGAGTGCTCTGGGAGTATGTTAGAACGATTTCTTTTCCCTCAAGTTTGTCCTTCCAATCAGCGAACAGGAGGCGCGGCCTGAGAACAGTAACGTAGAGGTCGTGCGCAAATTTCAGTTATTGAGCGGAAGTACGGAGGCGGGCGGAACCAGGCTAATGCTAATGCCTAATGCTCATTGCATCTGCCGTTTGTATACAGTGTACTGCGCGCAACGTGGTTTCCGTGGCACATGAAATATGTCACGACCAAACGTTAGCGATTGGTTAAAGCAGGTCCAGAGTGGCAGTGGGCAGAGCCAATAGGTTTTAAACTTCAACAGCACCCGCCTTCAAGTGAGAAATCGTTTGTCTCTATAGCAGTTCTAGACCATGAGTATGAATGAAATGAGTATGAAGGTCTAGTTAGGACTGGGCTAAGCACCAACGTGTATACTGTAGGTCTAGCGTCATTCCAGACCAATGGACAGTTCTCTAGTAGTAATTATTTTAGAGCTAGCTGTGTTCAGAATCACAGACAGCTCCCCAGAGTCAACTGTAGGTCTAGTGGCACATTCAGCACCATAGGCAGTTCTCATATGATCTCACTACATGGTGCTGGAATATGCTTCTTTGTAGATCATATCTGAACCTGTCCGTCTCTCTCTGGTGTCTTTAATTCCAGTCTCTCCAACTGCTTTCCTACCTATCTGCATGCTTGCCTGTCTGTCTGGCTGCCTATCGATTGACATGTCTGAGCACAGGGCAGTATTACATTTTTCAGTAGAAATGCTTAGGCACATGCATATGCACACGTGTACATGCACGCACACACTCACATGCACATAAAACTGCTGAACAAAAATACTCTCATGAGAACATGCACATAAAACAGTTTTATCTCTCCTGCCATGCATTAATATGGTCATAACTGTAGCTCCTGCTCACCATTTAAATACACACACTCCCCCCTGCCTCCTTTGACACATTCATCTTACCATCTATTTATCTTAAGAGCATTTCCACTCCCCCGCCCCCCAAATGGACTGCTTGTTTGAATCCGATGTGCACACATTACTTAATAATGTCAACACTCGTAGCGAGGGATAGGTGAGAGATGGAGAGGGGGCAGAAAGACAGGTAGACAGACTGATGGGGGAGAGGGAGGGAGGGAGAGAGAAGGAGAGAGGGACTACCTCTCTCACTTTCACAATTACGTATCCAATCTGTGGCTCTGTCATCACAATGGCACCTTTATGAGCACCATTCACAAATTAAACTGCTACCGACTACAACATACACCTCCTTCACTCCTGTGTGTGTGCGTGTGTGTTTTATTAGGACTAGCTGATAACTACTCTTACATGTTTTCTGTTGTTGTCTGCACAACATGGGAATGTGACTCTGTTTAGCACGTCTGTGGCTCGATAAAAAACCTCTTCCTCTTTAAATTAGGGATTTCAATTCTGTACAGTTTTATAAGGCTTCTTGATGGAATCTATAAAGCCTGCTGTGTCAATAGTGCTACTGTGTGAGGTCGAATAGAGTTCACTTTTATCTTACCAAGCATACTTTTAACACACACACACACGCGCACACACTTGAAGACATTTATACACACAAGGATATATTCAGATAAATACATTCAAACACAAACACACATACACAATTACACATGGACACACACACACTAGTGTACCACACACACACCCTCAGTTGCACAGGAGTTTATGAGTGCATTTTGATGGGGCGGTTTTAACGCCACATGGTGCAGAATAACTCAAGCTAACACATTAACCGTGACCACCTGCTTTTACAAGCATTACACCACACCACTGGCAGGGTGGAAATATGCACAAAACAGCATAAAATAAACACACATGCAAGCATGCAGTACTTCAGATATTTTTACAGTTTAAAACAAAGCATTGTTTTTGTAAAGACAATGAATGTGAATCATATCTCTAACAATGAGAGATGTTGTGTTCTCTCTCTCTAGCTATCTATCTATCTATCTATCTATCTATCTAATCTAATAAATCTCTAGATTTTATTTTTGAATCTAGATTGTATCTAGATCTGTTTACACAAAGGGAACAACACGCTCACAGTCATCTAAGCCTGTTACGATTGGGGCAGTTTACGAGAGATCTCTGCTTGATATGCCCACGTACATATCAAGTTTCAGGTTAGCACCACATCCATGGTTTGTACAATCTCTCTGAAAACGAGTGAAGACGCAGAGACCGTAGTGTGCCAGTTTAAATTGCTTTGGATAATGTTGCAAATCAAGCCACAAATCAATCTAGCAACAAGTGATCATGCTATTAACATTCAACAGAAATGGCCTGATATATACACTCACCGGCCACTTTATTAGGTACACCTTGCTAGTACCGGGTTGGACCCCCTTTTGCCTTCAGAACTGCCTTAATCCTTCGTGGCACAGATTCAACAAGGTACTGGAAACATTCCTCAGAGAGTTTGGTCCATATTGACATGATAGCATCACGCAGTTGCTGCAGATTTGTCGGCTGCACATCCATGATGCGAATCTCCCGTTCCACCACATCCCAAAGGTGCTCTATTGGATTGAGATCTGGTGACTGTGGAGGCCATTTGAGTACAGTGAACTCATTGTCATGTTCAAGAAACCAGTCTGAGATGATTTGCGCTTTATGACATGGCGCGTTATCCTGCTGGAAGTAGCCATCAGAAGATGGGTACACTGTGGTCATAAAGGGATGGACATGGTCAGCAACAATACTCAGGTAGTCTGTGGCTTTGACACGATGCTCAATTGGTACTAATAAGCCCAAAGTGTGCCAGGAAAATATCCCCCACACCATTACACCACCACCACCAGCCTGAACCGTTGATACAAGGCAGGATGGATCCATGCTTTCATGTTGTTGACGCCAAATTCTGACCCTACCATCCGAATGTCGCAGCAGAAATCCAGACTCATCAGACCAGGCAACGTTTTTCCAATCTTCGATTGTCCAATTTTGGTGAGCCTGTGCGAATTGTAGCCTCAGTTTCCTGTTCTTAGCTGACAGGAGTGGCACCCGGTGTGGTCTTCTGCTGCTGTAGCCCATCCGCCTCAAGGTTCGACGTGTTGTGCGTTCAGAGATGCTCTTCTGCATACCTCTGTTGTAACGAGTGGTTATTTGAGTTACAGTTGCCTTTCTATCAGCTCGAACCAGTCTGGCCATTCTCCTCTGACCTCTAGCATCAACAAGGCATTTGCGCCCACAGAACTGCCGCTCACTGGATATTTTCTCTTTTTCGGACCATTCTCTGTAAACCCTAGAGATGGTTGTGCGTGAAAATCCCAGTAGATCAGCAGTCTCTGAAATACTCAGACCAGCCCGTCTGGCACCAACAACCATGCCACGTTCAAAGTCACTTAAATCACCTTTCTTCCCCATTCTGATGCTCGGTTTGAACTGCAGCAGATTGTCCTGACCATGTCTACATGCCTAAATGCATTGAGTTGCTGCCATGTGATTGGCTGATTAGAAATTTGCGTTAACGAGCAGTTGGACAGGTGTACCTAATAAAGTGGCCGGTGAGTGTAAATACATCAAGCAACTAGTGATCATGTTATTTACATTCAACAGAAGTCCAACACTCTCCATCAAAGAATCGTACATAAATGCATAACTCTGCTGCATCGCTGAAGTCTGTTGACTCGTCGACAGCACCTCTCCTTGTTTGAACATCCAAAAGGGTTTTGAATGCATCTATTACAAGAGCTTCGACTCTTCTGATCATTGTTGTGTCGGACAATGGTATTTTTCAGATAGACAGATAGACAGAATGATGTTCTTCTTTACAATTATCATCGATCACTATATCTTCAAGGACAGATAGCATGCAGTCTTTCACTGTTTCAGAATCTGTGAAGGGTTGCTTTTTTTTCACCAAGAATCCATTCAACACAGAGGGAGGCTACAGTACTCCTCTCTTGTTCCCAACAGAACCGGGCCATTATAGCTACCCACTGTTGGTACAGGACCGGGCCATTATAGCTACCCTCGGTTGGTACAGGACCGGGCCATTATAGCTACCCACTGTTGGTACAGGACCGGGCCATTATAGCTACCCTCGGTTGGTAAAAGAGGCTCTGCACTGTGATTTGACACGTATCTGAACCCATCGGATATGTTCCATTGAAGTACGAGCGATACGTGATGCAGTGCCTTCTCAGATTGTATTATTTTGTTATATACACATATAATAGATATTTCACAGTCCACTTGATGAATTGTCCATTTTCATTTCAATGTGGACAACAACGTTTGCAAGAAAATGATCTGGCCTGCGGGCCGCCAATTAAATGGGCCTGTTGTAGATTGAATGTAGCGTCCAGCGTTTCTGGAGGTGGTTCTGACAACGGTTGTCTACATCTCTCACACAATGGATCCCGTCTGTTTAGGTGGAGAAAACACTCTTTGCAAACTCTCCTTCGCATCGCTATCGCACAACTGTTTTGAAATAGCAGTTCGAATACAGATGCAAATTGCTTGTATAAATAGGGCCTATGTCTCTCCTACAGATCATATTTTTTATTGTTTATCAGGTGTACTGTTAATTGCGTAGGTAATTTGTAGCTTGCTGTCACTATGCGTGGACTGAGCCTTTGAGATAGTTACGAGTTGCCTATGTTGGGTGGTTGTCTGGGTAACACAATGTGCCTTATTTGCCCTATTTACCACTACTCGGATTCAGAATACTTTATTAATCTCTGGGAAAATTGTTTCCATCAAACATGATCAAACAATGATACATGTAGAACACAATAATACACAAATAATACACATGCACACACACACGCGCACACTAAATAAATATGCAAATGGTCATACCATCAATCGTTTGTTTGTGAACCTGAATTCCACCAAAATCTGTTGGGAAAAACTGGAAGATACAACACACTCGCAGATACAGACTCAAAAGACATGATTTTCAAAACTGCCAAGACAAATTGATTGGAAACTGGCTGCTACTGGGACCATTTTAAATACTATACACAATCAGCCTTTTAAAGACATAAAATGGCATTCAGAGCTCGTCCAGAACGTCCTTATTTTCACAGCTGTAAAGGATCAACATTGGTTTGGATGTACTGTAGATAAATAGGAAATGCAACAACAGAATTCAGTTCAACGATTTGACACACTTTGTGTAATAGATGAACACTGTGTATACCATATATGAATAACACTGACAAGGTTACAAAAGTCAGTTTTCAAACAATGTAATGGTGTCTCTTCAGAAAAGCTCTTCAGAGCGCTGTATGGACCGACCTGAACCCAGCCCTGACCCCCTGCGGCCTCCAGCACTTCACAACATGCACCGCAGGGTGTCCTCACCTCCACAAGTATAACAAACACTAGAGAGACAGCTGACCCCAGAGAGGGAGAGAGAGAGAGAGAGAGAGAGAGACAGAGAGAGTTCCATCTTGTCAGGCAGCAGGCTATGATGATTGCTACCTTCTTCCATGGGCCACGCTAGCTGGGTAAGCTAAAGGGCAAATATAAGAAGAAACATACCCCTGTCAGTAAAGCAAAAGGAGCGCAATGAAGTTCATTTCACTGTTGCCCCTCAATGTCAGCCTTCAAAAATACACTTTTATCTTATACTAATGTCTCTATATCAGTCTCTTTTTTTTAATCTTATTCCATCCAAATGTCTGTCTCCCCTGTCGGTCTGTCATAATATGTGTCTGTCGGTCATAATAGTCGATATTAATGTATCATTCATTATTGGATTATAGATATTAAAGATGCTGTAGGTAAGATTCAAGAGTTTTATAAAAGAGAGCAGAAAAGAGCAGAAGAGGGCAAGATTTTTAAACTAAATAAAAAAAACGCCCTCCCTCGCTGTTTTCCGCCATTGAGAAGTGTTGCATTTCATGCACCTGTGATTGACAGGCAAGATGGATTCTCCAAACCAATCAGGGCAGAGATGCCCTGATGGGTCAGAAATGAGCCGGGGGTGGCCTAAAATGGAAATTGTCTCGCACAGAGGCAGGTGTGCAGTCAACTTGAAACAGATATTCTCACAGAGCATTTCACTCACTAATAGCTGAAGGCTATGTCATTTCTAAGAAATTACACTTAAATAGTTCTTACATCTTACCTATTTCTTAAATCGAATCTTATTCTTTGATCTTAGAATGATATTTATATGATGATATATGATGATATATTATGAATGATATATTATTCTAATTATGTTGGATATGAATGTGTAGTTTTGTGTATAATAGCTCAGCAGAATGTATGGCATGGCAGGGGTTATTTCTATATCATACTTTCTACTAGATTTGTTTGATAAACCTCAATAAACGTTGAAAAATGAATGTTTGACAACCCAAACGACACCGAACATGGAGGGAAATGTTGTCGTACCTGCGGACTCCACTGAGATGTTGCTGTCTTGGTTGTCGTTGTGGCTGCCTGTTTAGTATCTACCTCCCCTCCGTTGCAGGGCCACACACATGTCAATGTGGTGTGAAATGTTCTCTGTTGGAAGCACCGCAAACGTAGCTTGACGTGTGAAACATGGAGTGTGATATTTATTTATTTGAGTGATTATTTCTGTCCGATTTGTATCATGTCTGTCTTGTCTTTGATGTCCAATGCGACTGAGAAGACGTGGTGATAACACAATAACAGGATGTCACCGGTGTCTGCCATTGTGATGGCATGTTTGAAGTGTGTGCAGAGACGGGAAAACATTTCCCGTGAACCATCACATGCCATTTTATTTTGTATCAAAGAAAAAAATGGGTTTAGTTAGCTGAAGATTATTGACAAGAAAGAAAAAAATCTCGGTTCGGTACGATGCGGTTTGGTGGGGTCACAGTTCAGTTCACTTCAGTACGGTTTCGATACATCGATGAAATAAAAGCCTGAACATTTTACATTTGGATTTAGATTTTGCATTTATTGTAAACCACATGAATATCTTGGCTTCCAGCAGCATATGGAGACATAAGCAAAACAGTGGTGCCTGCTTTATAATATTAAATAGTAAACACTATTTCTTCAAGAAGAAATGCAAAATTAAGTCACAGCAGAAAACAAATGATGATTTGTACCTGAGAAGCAAATTTAATTTTGATTTAGATTTTCCATGTATTATAACAATAAACAACATGGATGACTTGGCTTCCAGCAGCACTGAGAAACATAAATATAACACAGTGCCTGCCTTATAACATAAACGACATACAAAGAAAAAGATGTTTTTTACCTGAGAAGAAAATGTAATTTTGATTTAGATTTTCCATGTATTTTAATAATAAACAAGATTGATGACTTGGCATCTAGCAGCATTGGGAAACATAAATATACAACAGTAGTGCCTTTCTTATAACATCAACAAATAAAATAGTCATTTAAAATCTAACTAGAACAAGTGCATAGATCAATTGCACTCACCCCCATCATCGCCAAGTGGACCCATTCCAGTTTCCTACCACCGCAAACAGGTCAACAGAGGACGCCATCTCCATGGCACTTCACTCTGCCCTGACCCACCTGGACAGTAACAACTCATACGTCAGAATGCTGTTCATTGACTTCAGTTGAGCACTTAACACTGCGATCCTCTCCAAGCTGATCTCCAAGCTTAGCCAGTTTGGTATCAGCACATCCCTCTGCAACTGGACAGTTTCTGACTAATAGACCCCAGTCTGTTAAGTAAGACAACCTCTCCTCCTCCACTATCACCTCGAACACCGGCGTGCCACAAGGCTGCATGCTGAGCCCTCTTCTGTACTCCCTGTTCACCCATGACTGCATTCCTGTTCGTGACTCCAACCATAATCAAGTTGGGTGGTGACACCACGGTGGCAGGTCTGATCAGAGGTGTCGACGAGACGGCCTACAGAGATGAGGTTCAGCATCTGGCCGCGTGGTGTGCCGACAACATCTGTACATAGGTTGCTATACTCTGCACTTACGAAATGGGCACATGCTGTTCATACATTATCTGTAATGAGCACAGATTGGCTTGCTGTGACAATGTCACAGCAATGTGAGGGTATATAGTATTTATAGTATTTAGTGGATCAACATCCAGGGGAATACAGTCCACTGCCCTGTACGAGGTCACCTCCTCCTCTATGATATACAGTATATATATATATATATATATATATATGAATATATTAGTGGTGGGCATAGATTCATTTCTTTAATCTAGATTAATCTAACTGTAATCTTGGAATTAATCTAGATTAATCTAGATTAAGATGGCTCATTTGAATTCTGTCGAAGGCATTCATAATATGTGTGTGCTACCTAAATAATGACTAAAAATAAGTCTGCGCGATTGTTGACCGGAGGGGGAGAGGTGCGCGATTGTTGATGGGGGAGTGGGGGGGGGGGGGTCGCGATTGTCGACGGGGGGGGGGGGGGTCAGTAATGACACCGCGAATACGGACGTTTATCATCTTTTTTTTAATATATATTTTTTATGAGGCCCCTGATTGGCCGAGGCCCCGGACTGAAGCCCAGGTAAGCCCGTGCATTAAGGCGCCACTGCCCAGACCTACGACCGACGGGGTGGGGGGTCGCCGGGCAGAGGACGCAGCCGTTCCGCAGCGCAGCCGTTCCGCGGCGCTTACCTTCCTTCCTGGAAATCCGGTATAGACTCAGCTCCCAACCCAACTTTGACAATAGATTAACGGCGATAATTTTTTTATCGCGCGATAAGAGTCTCGCATTATCGCAGCACGTTAACGCCGATAACGGCCCACCACTAATATATATATATATATATATATATATATATATATATATATATATATATTCAAATTATCACTATCTCTGCTGTGAGCAGAATGTAGACTCAGTCGAGTGGCAGCATTCAGGTGTAGCAGGGACTTGAAGCAGGGGTCCGAAGCGGTGCTCTTATGCAAGAAGTCTTGGAGACCAGGGTCCGCATATCTAGGCTCCAGGTTCTCCCTGGTGCCAGGCTTGACATCCCATATTGCAGGTTGCTTTGTATGTAATTGTGCTGCTATGATTGTCTGAACTCTGTTCAGCAGCAGCTTTACAGCTCCAGCTAATCATCAGACTTGCGTCACTTGACAAAGTTTACCTTTATGTGGATATTTTCCCCACGTTAATTCCGGTAATACATACATTTATGTATTTTTTACTAGCTACAATATGTGATTAATGTATTGTTTGGATTGTGCATACAATCGAATACACACCGTTTCACCCCTAATATGTATGTATGTATTGATCACTAGGTCTCTCTCTCTCTCTCTCTCTCTCTCTCTCTCTCTCTCTCTCTCTCTCTCTCTCTCTCTCTCTCTCTCTCTCTAGGCAAGCCAATGAGGAGTACCAGGTCCTGGCTAACTCCTGGCGTTACTCCTCTGCTTTCTCCAACAAGTTGTTCTTCACCGTAGTTGACTATGATGAAGGCGCCGATGTTTTCCAGCAGGTATCCCTTTCTATTCGTCTGTCTATCTTTCTGGGTGAGAATGTAATGGAATACAGGTTCAAGAAAATACACCTGTCATACACATATATAGGACTGGGTCATAATGTTGTGTATGTATGACAGAAAAAGGTGGATCTCTTGGAAAACAGATTCAAAATTCAAGTTTATTTACTGTGAGGAAAATGGTATATCATATTCTAATCAGATATCCATGATGAAATATTTGAAAGAGGAGAGCTTCGTCAGGCTAACATCATTAGCTTATATGATCATGCTTTTTAATGCAATACAATGCAATGTACCTTGGTTGGTTTATTTAACATAGGATTTGGAGTTGATAAGCATTCATAGCGCCAACAAAAAACGTATAGGGTGAAAATGGTTTGAAGTGGGGAGTTTTTTTTGTGTGTGGGTGTGTTATTAAGTTTATTTCTGCATTCCCTTACTTCATTTTATTGTTTTTTTGTTTTAGTAAAAAAAAAATCATTTTGTTGTTTTTTTCCCATTTACACGCCTACACACGTACACACACCCAGAATACAGATACAAGTCTATGTATCTGTATACTCAGTCTGTGCATATATATATACAAGAGGTGACACACATGTGCACATAAATACCTCTGAAAACCCTACACCATAGTATACATAATCAGTGGTCACCATGGCAACGGAGGCCCCTAGGGGCGGACAATCACAACAGAATTGTCTTGCGGTGACAGAGCGTGGAATCACAACCTTAATGAGGCTTTGGTGTTCGGAGACGGCGGGCGTGCGACCAAACTCATCCACTAGTCTATCTCTCTCTCTCTCTCTCTCTCTCTCTCTCTCTCTCTCTCTCTCTCTCTCTCTCTCTCTCTCTCTCTCTCTCTCTCTCTCTCTCTCTCTCTCTCTCTCTCTCTCTCTCTTTCTGTCTGTCTCTTTCTGTCTGTCTCTCTCTCTTTCTCTGCCTCTCTCTTTCTCTGCCTCTCTTTCTCTCGCTCTCTTGCTCTCTCACTCTCTCACTCTCTTTCCATTTCCCATGCTGTTAACTGTCACTCTTCATTCTGCTGCTCCCGTTTCCTCATTTTCTTGTATTCTTTATCCTCCCCCCCCTTGTTTGTTTTGTTTTATTTCCATACTTCTGTTATCATCTCCTTGATATTCACTAGATGTATTTTATGCCTATAATAACTTTCATGTCTAACTAACTCTCAGCCCCATTTCTGTTCCATCTCCTGATTGTGTTGGTCTCTGTCTGTCTGTCTGTCTGTCTGTCTGTCTGTATGTCTGTCTCTCTCTCTGTCTCTGTCTCTTTCTCTCTCATCTCTTAGTAAGTACTGAGGTCACTTCTCCCCCTTTTCTCCCCCCCTTTATCCTCACCTTTTGCTCTACCCCTTGCCTCCCCTATCATTCCCTCTCCTCTACTGTCCTCTCCTCCTACCGTGTGTGTGTGTTTATATCATGCTCCTGATCAGGAGATCAGAGAGCGAGAGAGAGAGGGAGAGGGACTGTAGTGATCCTCTTAGTCCATCCATTATGACCACACTGAAGAGGCACACACATCCGGTGACTAGTAATTATACAATCCTTATTCCCACTTAAATGACGTGCACATGCATAATTACACACTTTCACACTTGGACCACACAAGCACACAACATGGGATGCACCCATGTGCACTTCATCAATATCAGAGAAGGTAATGGTGAGGCCAATGAGAAAGCTGCATTTTAGATCAGTGTTTATGATACAAAAATATCACATCAATTCCCTTGCTGGGTGATTAACAACACCACTCACCCAGTCCCAGTATCATCTGCACCCACAGGACCACGCCGCACTCTCTCTCTCTCTCTCTGCATTCTCCGTTTTAAGTTGAAACCAACGCTGGTTCCACCTTCATGTACAAAAAAAAGAGAAAAAGCTGAATTTGTAATGTAAGACTTTTTTAATAAGAGGGACAACACTCCCGTCTCTCCACACTGATAAGAATGCTGCTGCCCCCGCCTTCATGTTACATACTGTGAAATGAACACCTTTTTATTTTCTCTCATTATCTCCATCTATTCCTTCATGTTGCATACTGTGAAATGAACACCTTTTTATTTTCTTTGCCTTTGTTTCTTTCGCATTATCTCCATCTATTCCTCTTTCCTTCCTTCTCGCCTTCTCTTGTCCTGCTATGTCTCTATTTCTCACCCTGCGTACTCACATCTGTCTCACATCTGTCTCACATCTGTCTCTTCCAATTCCATTCCAGGACAGGCATGAATGTTGCCACTGAAGGACAACAATGGATGCGAGATTCGATAGACCTAACATGACATGAAGAATATCACTTTGCTTTTGTTTTTGTGTTCGATGTGTCAATGGCTGCATGATCTTTGTGAATGCATGGTGACTCATTTCTTTTTTGTTTAATCTCTCTCCCTGTCTCCCTCCCTCCCTCCAGCTTAACATGAACAGCGCTCCCACCTTCATGCACTTCCCCGCCAAAGGGAAGCCAAAGCGGGCTGACACCTTTGACCTACAGAGGATCGGCTTTGCCTCGGAGCAGCTGGCCAAGTGGATCGCCGACCGCACCGATGTGCAGGTAGCTACTACAGTAGCCACTGCTGCTACGTACTACATACTGTGTAGTGCTACTCACTACATACTGTGTAGCACCTGACTCACCCTCTGCATTCCCTGTCCTGTGAGGGTTCATGGTGTGGACTGGGCTGTGACCCGTGGGGGAGGAGTTATGTGTTGTACATTCACTAAAGAGTTGACACTACATTTCCCTCTCTGTCTCGTCTTAAATAATATCATTATTTAACATTCCCTGCTGCCAGCATACCACGGCTGTCAATGCTCGTGCACACATGGATACACACACACACACACACACACAATTGTATTAAAACCGACAAAAGTACAAATGGCCACACATAATGAGTTTACATTGTTGTACATTATTATTTATGTTTACATTGTGAGATCAATTAACAGCACATTTTTACAGCCTGTGCATCAAATCATAATGGAAGGTTTTCATGTATGTTTATCCGTGGCGTAAAATGTTACAGTGAACAAATTGTGAATGTAATATATATAAGGTAAAACTGCTGTAGACCTACAGCGGCTACACAGGCTCAGGCAGCTCCGACTGTTGGCTCGTCAACTCTACTCCAGAATTAGCACTTGGGTGTTTTTTTTTCTTGTTTTTATTGCCGACGGAGGTCCCTAGACGTAACGCAATTCATCAAGGATAATACAAGCAGGTCTTTTTCCTACACCACAGTCTGCGGTAGCCTATGATCTTTTATTGATATGTAGGCTAATCAGAAGCCGCCGCTCGGCGTGCGCCAGTCCCTGCTTTACATTCCAGAGGCTGTACTGTAGGGAAATCCAGACTGCACTTAGGCTAAGTACTAGCTATCGGGCACCTCTGCGTAATGTCGCTTACCTCAAATCAAAATGGAGGAGAGGAGAGGGAATATAAGACAGATATACGATAAAAGAAAAAGAGTAAATTGGGGCAGATGATTTAATGGAGGTAATGGACGAACCTTAAGACTAACGAGAGTGCCTAAAGTGGCTAAAATGGCTCGACTTGGGGGGGATTTGTCTTCGTGTGGGCTAGCGCATTCCCAAAATGGCAATGAGGATAGATGATGGAGCGGGGGTGGGACTAACGGCTGCTTCTCTCCACCAGATCCATCACTGGTTTGGACCTTTTATGTCCAACATTACAGAACACAGTAGGGAGAGATGGCATTCATGTTGGCCAAATGGTTTTTCTCTCTCTCTCTCTCTGCTGATTGTTCATGGCCTACTTGCACTGGTTTCTTAATGTTAATTTCCTTTTCTCCTCAAACCCTCATATCTCCATTACCTTCATTAACCCTTCTTTACACACAGACACAATGGCACCAGTGCAGGGCCTGTCCATCTGCTGCTTTGTGCTGCGTGTTCTCTTGCACTTTATCTTCATCTGTCTTCATTTTACAACAGTGTAGCTGGATTAGAAATTGGTCATCTCATGCCACACTACTGAAAACTGGTGCATGTGTCACCAGTTAAATAAATCTTGTAAAATAGGTTGTACATATAGGTGTGTGTGTGTGTGTGTGTGTCTTTGTGTGTGTGTGTCTTTAAGGTGGATTAGTGACTCTGAAAAGCACTGTAACACACAGCGATGAAACCAGGTGCCTAAATATAAATGATATAAAAGTGTCTGTTGCCGTTCCCTTCAAGATGATAGACATCCTGAAGGCATGAGCAGGTGATAAATCATGCACAACCTGCTTTTCAGCAAGTTAGCGTCAGAGCATTGTCAAGTTGTCATGGTATCCAAACTGTCTTTTTACTCCAATTTTGTGGATCTAATATGTCAAAGTGTTGAGTAAAACATATTTGTTGATACAGTTAATATATTATAACAATGTTAACATGACAAGGACCTGACACTTCTCTAGAAGACAACATGCTCAACAGTGAATTCTGTTGTAAAGTTCCTTGGCTCTGAACTTTCCTTGGGCAAACTTTAAGTAAAGAGGTTTGGGTTGAGAACCTCGTAACAACACTATTATGGAGTCTTGTCTTTGGCCTTTGCTCTGTGTGTTTGACACAAAGGAGCCAGGATAGGCTACTTATTCTTGCTGAAAAGAAGTAAAACATTAAAAAAAACGCTAAGCTCGTAGCCTTCCTCGAAAAAGCCAATGGATTAAAGTCTTTAGGGATTGTTTTTATTCAGGAAAAGACCCCTTTCAGATCAACTTGTCTTTTGTGTCAAATATGCCACCCCTTCTTGTCAAAGTCTCTCTCTCTCTCTCTCTCTCTCTCTCTCTCTCTCTCTCTCTCTCTCTCTCTCTCTCTGTACATTTTGTCTCACTTGCTTGCCCTCATGACTTACCCTCCTGATCTGTCCACTAACCATTGTTGAAAATATTTGTACTTGTGTGTGTTTAATATTTGTTTCTTATGATGTGACTTGTAACAGATCTTCTTGTGTGTGTTTTACATTGCATTGCTTTTATTTGCAACATTCCCATACTGCAAAGCACATTTCAAATGTATTGGAAGGATAACCCCTTGAGAGGAATGCTTGTGGTTCTGAGGGGGTCCAGGAGCAGATACCCATTACAAAACAACAAAGGAGCACATATCAACACAAAGACCGTACACGTAACATACATATACAGTGTTACAGAACTCATCACTCACCTTCACATCCCACCTGGTCCATTCCTCCCCCTACATTTATTTTGTGAAGCACAATGCCATCGTCCAAAAACAAAATAATAAAAACAGACACATAAATACAATCAAAAATAAAGATGAAACCAATTGTTGGTTCTGTCTGTTGGACAGACCTCATACAAGACAGAGAAGAATAGACTAAGGTGGCAGAAAGTTATTTAAATTTAACGTTTTACCATATTTATTATATTTTATTATATTTAACAATATTAGTACAGCAATTCATAGTTTTATTATTTTATCGTTACTATAAAATACTGGCAATACCGTGACACCGTCCAAATTTGGAAAAATACTGTGCTTTTTTTCCACACCACCCAGCCCTATGAATATACTGATACATTAATAAGCATGTGATTGAATATGTGTTTTACCAGGTTGAGTCTAACTGGGTAAGGAGCTTGTTCAAGTAATCTCTGTCTGTCTGTCTGTATCTGTGTCTGTCTGTCTGTGTGTCTGTCTGTGTGTCTGTGTCTGTCTGTCTGGGTGTCTGTCTCTGTCTGTCTGTCTGTGTGCTATCAGATCCGTGTGTTCCGACCTCCTAACTACTCAGGGACCATAGCGCTGGCGCTGCTGGTGTCTCTGGTGGGAGGTCTGCTGTACCTGCGCCGCAACAACCTGGAGTTCATCTACAACAAGACAGGGTGGGCCATGGCTGCACTGGTGGGTTGCTCACACACACACACAGACACACATGCACGTACGCACGTACGTACGCACGCATGCACGCACACATGCACACACTCAGTCACATACACAGACACACACACAATCTCACTTACTCACCCACACACAATCACGCGCAAATACAATAGCTGGCGAAATTACATATGTCGGTATATGTAATTTCTCCAACTATTGTATTTGCACGTGATTGACAAGGTCACTCACAAACGCACACATTAACACACGGCTGACACATGGATAGACACATGTGCTGCTGCACATAAACACACTGCATGTTAAACAATGTATTTGTCAAGATGGATCAAATTAAACCGTTACGATTTGTTACAAGTCCTGTCAGACACAATGACTAAGCGGAACGTTTCCATCTGCAGTGTGTGGTGTTTGCCATGACGTCCGGACAGATGTGGAACCACATCAGGGGACCCCCCTACGCCCACAAGAACCCCCAGAATGGCCAAGTGGTACTGTTGTCTGTCTGTCTGTCTGTCTGTCTGTCTCCACTTCCTTCCTACCCTTCCTGGTTGAGATCATATGACTCTGGGAAGCAGGAGGTTGTAAAGCACTGTGTTGATGGTGTGTGTGTGTGTGTGTGTGTGTGTGTGTGTGTGTGTGTGTGTGTGTGTGTGTGTGTGTGTGTGTGTGTGTGTGTATGTATATATATATATATATATATATATATATGTATGTGTGTATATATGTGTGTATATATATATGTGTGTATATATATATAGAGAGAGAGAGAGAGAGAGAGAGAGAGAGAGAGAGAGAGAGAGAGAGAGAGAGAGAGAGAGAGAGAGAGAGAGAGAGAGAGAGAGAGAGAGAGAGAGAGAGAGAGAGAGGTGGGCACCATCTGTGTTAGCCTTGGACTACAGACCTCTGCTGATACACTGCACACCACCCGTCACGCAGTCACTGTCAGGGCTGTGTGTGCGCGTGTGCGTGCGTGTGTCAGAGTGACAGCTAGAGCTGTCACTCTGACATACTGATCACCCACCTTCGACCAGAGTGTGTGTGGGAGAGAGTGTATACTTGTCTAGGCAGCTGGAATGTCATCCAGAAATAAAAAAAGGACAAAAGACTGACAGAGAGAGAGGGAGAGGGGGAGAGAGGGAGAGGGAACTTGTTTTGGTGAAACATTTGCACATTTTTCAGCGTGTAGGTTGCTAGCTCGTAGGTTGAGAAGTGGTAACACGCAAATGGCGGAAAGGGGGAGGAGTATAAGGTATAAGCCTGCCCAGAGCCTGCCATTGGGCGACTATTTCAGTTGCTGGCTGGCTTGGGTGGGCTTATTCCAACAACCTACATCCGGTGAGCCAGACTATGTAGAACACCATGGAATTTTAAAGAGACTGAAATGACTCCTTTTTAGCCACTGCAGGAGCAGCTACTCCTATATATAACCTAGCCTCAGGAAAAAGTGCATACACATCAGAGTTGGTTTTAAGTCTTTGGGTGCAAGTCCAGAGTCTCAAAACTTTAATAGTAAAAGTAGACATGGTAAATAATTTTGGACACTGATAATGTATCAGTGTCCAAAATGGTTAATCAGGGGAAAACATAGAGGTGATCCTCGGTGAAGTCCCAGCGTGTCTAGCGGGCTACCTGACGTGTCTAGCGGGCTTCCCTCCGAGTCCGTGGCCACTTAGGTGAAATCAGGCTGAGATAATAATAATAATGTAATGTTTCCTCTATATGCATCCAGCAGTGGCACAACAAACAAACAATACATTCAATGATTATTTAGCATAGCCATTAGAATCAGATCACATTTTTTTCTGTAAAGTCTCCAGAGAGACTCGATTCTCAAAAAGCAGTCAAGTCTCAACTCAAGTCTCACAGCAGGCGAGTCCAAGTCAAGTCGCAAGTCCCCATTTTCACCAGCTCTGACACACATACACACACACACAGTGTTGAATAATGCTTGGGTTTTTCTTTCTCTGCCTTAACACCCTCTCCGATCATGGCCACGGGGAAAAGGTCAGGAACACTGGTTGCTTAGTGCAGTCTAGTCGTCCCCTATGGACACACACGCACACATTATCTCTGTCTACACACACACACACACACACACACACACACACACACTAATCTCTGTATGCACTATACACACACAAACACTTTCTTTCTGCGTGCAAACACACACACACACACACACACATACTATCTCCATAAACACACACTATCTTGACTGCACAGACACAAAAAGGCACTACTTCCATCTCCCCACAATGAGAAAGCACACACTGTATGTAACCCAAGAATTTCATCTGCAAGCGCACATAAAGCAAGCGTAAAATACAACACAATAACATGCAAACACAACACAAAACACTTGGCGATACACAGAAGAACAAAAGATTCAAGTGCAAACACAAACCAAGTCGTTCAGAGGGCTTCTGAATCAGTCCGATTTTGTCCGTTTGCGTTGAGAATGCAAACATACAAAGTCAAACAAGCAAAACAATGCACGTAAACACAGAAATGGGTTCAGGTCTGCTGTTATTTTTATCCTTTTTTAATTTGCCTCCACTAAGATTCAATGTTTGAGGCAACCTGACAATACATGTATTGCAGAAGCAGAAGAATCCTCATCGATTTTCTTTCTCCCCCATCCCTAATGACCTTACACACACTCTGCCTGGCTGCCGGAGGAATGCCATTGGTTGACTGTAATAGTCACCCAATGACAGACTCTGGGCGATTGTATCCTGGTCTTAGCACCACCCGATTGTGATTGGTTAAAGAAATACAAACAAGAAGGAGCGTTTCTTTCCCCTTCGCTAGAACGATAGTGAGTAGAGCCAGACCTTTCTCCAGCACAGCGCTAAAACAAAGTGTGGAGATAGGTCTGGCTATCAGAGACTATCCTCTACCTAACACAATAGTGGAGTGACAACATACAACACCAGCTTCTGTAGTCCATGACCCGAGTCCTGGTTCCAGTGGAGTTGAGGAGGTCTGAGTCTATGGGAAGAGAGGGAACCTAGTTACAAGGCCACAAGCACACAGAAAAATGAAGGACTACAAATAATATTCCTCAGCAATGACCTTCCCACTTGGGGAAAAGAATATGTTGTTATGTGGTTGAACACTGCTGCTGGCTGTTTTGATTTAGATGTATGAATTGATAAGGCTGGCTTCCAGCTGCCCTCAGAGAGGACTGGGTGAATAGTGTTGAACAAGGTTTAGGGTATACAGTATATACATGAATGTACATGTTACTGTTTGCACTGGATATTTGAGGTGAATGTGCACACAAACACACACGGCACAACATTGTGTACATTAATCATGTAGAGACCATGCAGATAACGTTAACAATATCTCTCTCTCTGTCTCTCTGTCTCTGTCTCTGTCTCTGTCTCTCTCTCTCTCTCTCTCTCTCTCTCTCTCTCTCTCTCTCTCTCTCTCTCCTCCTCCAAGTCCTGACAGTGTAATTCTTCCAAAGCCATAGGCGAGCCATGAAGCCAGGTACACTATATCGGAGGATTTGTCAGCTGGCTTATGGTGCGGCCAAGCAGACACAAACTCTAGCGAGGAAATTCTTCTCTCTCTCTCTCTCTCTCTCTCTCTCTCTCTCTCTCTCTCTCTCTCTCTCTCTCTCTCTCTCTCTCTCTCTCTCTCTCTCTCTCTCTCTCTCTCTCTCTCTCACCAACTAGAGACGGAGCCAAAAAGTCATTGTTAATTCCTCAACTGTGTATTTCCATTAGAACACCTATTTTAAAAACTGCACTCTCAAAAATGGGTTGCAGTAATATCCTTTAAAAATGTGCAACATTGCCAAGCCCAATAAGTGATGGCAGAAATGGGTCCAATTTGGATTGACAGTCAATCTCTTTATGAATTTCTAACACATGTTGCATAATAATTGTATCGTGTTCATTTTCAAGATTGGTGAGGAATATAAGAGTCCTATGGTGACTTATGTCCTGTGTCACTACTCACACACACATGAACATCTTGATCTCATTTGTCTGCATATATTTATGTATGTATGTATATATTTATGTATGCATACAAGAGGCTGTGTAGACATATTTCATATTTACAAGCGCTTGCACTGGTGAAAAAGTATTTATTTTAGGACACTTCTTGACAGCAAAGTATTTGGTTTAATGGAACATGATCATGGGAAGACACAGGCAGCAATTTACCCTCATCTATAGAGAGACAATGAATGTTCATGACTTTTATAGGGAAATATCACGTTAACACAAGCATCAAAGGATTTAAAATAACCAATCACGAAGTTGTTCCCATGGTCTGCGACTATTTAGGTGTGATATAAGGAAGCAGGAGGTAAAGTTAGAAAGGTTCTCATGGTTACTTGTCAAACCAGTGGTACCAGCGGTCTGCTATGCAGAAATAACAGACCGTAGAATGCAGTACAATTACTGCAACCAATCAGAATCGAGTATTCAACAAAGCTGTAAGTGGCTAACTGAATAAAGCGCCTTAGATGAATCCATTGGAAAATGGTGTGTGTGTGTGTGTGTGTGTGTTAGGCATCCCTGTACCAACACAGGAGAGGTGCTTAAGCCATAGCTCCTACCTTGTACTTTGTATTCATCCGTACACACCACACATACGCCCATCTCACTCTTTCCTATTGCCTCTTTTAACGGTTGAATATCTCCTACTCTAAAGATGGTGTTCATAATATTCATCTCGTATCTCACACACACACACACACACACACACACACACACACACACACACACACACACACACTGCCTATTCCTGTGAATTGAGTACACTTATCTCTCTCTCCTTCTGTCTCTCTTTCCCTCTTTTCTTTCACTCTTTAGTTCTCTCTCTCTTTCTCTGTCTCATTGGCTTGTGACCTTTTACTGAAATCAAATCAAATCATGGAAACACACACACACACACACACTCACAATCATACACACACACACACATACGCACACATAACACACACGCAATATACACACATGTACACATAAACCGCTGCACCATTTAACAAACACACAAACTATGTTAGACGGCCATTACGGGAGCCAGACACGCGTCTATGCGACCCTGGCTAGCAAGCGCTGTGTACAGCTATTTGTAAAGGTTATCTGGCTGCTAGCTATTAGCACGACTGGCCGCGGCTGATGGCCAAAGAGAAAGGGTGGAAAGAGTAGATCAAACAATGGAGAGAGAGATGAGGGTGGGTGTATGTGTGTATATAGTATAGAATTTGTGTTAGTGTGTGTGTGTGTGTGTGTGTGTGTGTGTGTGTGTGTGTGTGTGTGTGTGTGTGTGTGTGTGTGTGTGTGTGTGTGTGTGTGTGTGTGTGTGTGTGTGTGTGTGTGTGTGTGTGCGTGCGTGCACAGTAGTATAGAATCTGTTCATTTGTATATACATGTGTTCATAAGCTTTTGTGTAAGTGTGTGCGTGCATTAGTGTGTGTGTGTGTGCTGGAAGGCAAGCCATTGATTAATACATAACTTAGTTTGCCACTTGACAGAGCACCGATTTCAGACCTTATTCTAACTAGAACCTAGTTGTAAGAAGCTTCTAGCTCTTTGTGTGTGTGTGTGTGTGTGTGTGTGTGTGTGTGTGTGTGTGTGTGTGTGTGTGTGTGTGTGTGTGTGTGTGTGTGTGTGTGTGCGCGCTTGTGCGTTAGGGGATGTTTGTGTCTATATACACTCACACCATGTGCCCATGCCAGCGAATGTGTGCATGTGTTGGGAGCTGCCTTGCTTAATTCATTTGAAAGTCTGACAAATTGGCTGCTTGAAGCGATAGGCTTTTCTACTAATGTAAACAAGACCTTTTAATGTCAATGTATTCCACACACAACTAACACACACATACACACACACAAAAACTGAAACTGAAAATAAACTAATACTGGCTTCAAAAGAATAAATACTTAACCTATTTGTTTTTCAATCTATTTTAAATGTTTTATTGCAACCCCAATGTTTGAGCATAATATTACAGTTTGCCAGGTCATGCTTTCTGAATCCAAAGTAGACAGGTGGACAGTAGCATAGGAATAGAGAGCTGTTTGCTTCTTTATATTCATGCACTTTCATTATTTTCATTTTAAATGCTTTATATTAAATTCACTCATTATATGAATTGAATCAGAGATGTCGGATTCATTTACATTTACACATGCGTAGGCTCTTCACTGCCATATGTGTTGCTTATATTAGTTATACAGGCACTCTACTTTAAAATGGCCATTAGAAAACACATTCTGAACTATATTGACACACATACACACACACACACACACACACACACACACACACACACATGCCACACACACACACACATGCAATTATTGACCCATTCACATACACTTGAACACATTGTACCATGCAGTTCCACAACAGATGATTACTCCAGACACCTTTTGGCAACACTAGCAACATTAGGCACCATTAGGTGTACACTGTATATTGTAGATTTGTTTAAGATAAACATAAATATTCAATCCAATTGTATCTATTTCCATGCGAAGAAGGTTATTTGTGTGTTGGCTGTTGCTTTACTATCTGGTATTATTGTAAAACCGTATATAATAGAAGACATTTGCCAAACAGAAATGCCTTTTACATGTGTTTTCATGACTGTCTTATAAGAACCAAGTGCTTTGTTAGGAGCTGTAGGTAAGATTTTAGAGCTAATTTGAGTGCAATCTGTTAAAAATGCTACAGCCATCTGTCAGCTGTTCGTGAGTGAAATGCTCTGTGAGAATATCTGTTCTGGTTGACTGCTCGCCTGCCTCTGTATGAGACAATTTAGATGTTAGACCGCTCCTGGCTCATTTCTGACCAATCAGGGCATCTCTTCCTTGATTGGTTCAGGGAATCCATCTTGCCTGTCAATCACATTCACACACAGCGTTATCATCTCAATTGTGGAGAAACGTATGGAGGGAGGGAGCAGAGAGGGAGGGTGCGGCTTTTTAGTGGTTTATTTGCAAATCCTGCTTTTTTTTGCTCTTTTCTGCCCCTTGCTCTCTTTACTACTCTCAAATCTTACCTGCAGCAACTTTACAAGATAACATGTTGTGGTCATGCTGCTAGGGGGGGTGAGGGCAGAACATCAGCGAACAGGTCAGAGGAATTGGCATGCAAGGCAATGGAGTGAGGAGGTGTGTGTGTGTAGTGTGTAGTGTGTGCATGTGCTCTCAATGGAACCAGGGATTTTTCA